>JAOXJP010135474.1:0-13487 GCA_025762735.1 Platanus orientalis | reverse complement strand
GTCCCCCATTAATCGCTCCACCTCAGACTTGTACCTATCTGAGAGGATGTCTTCAGGACCCATCCTGGTGGGAGGTGGTTTTCCTGAGCATACCTCTAGAGGGTAAGAGGTGTGGTGCTTATCGTAGGTGGAGGCATTGACTTGTCAACCATATCTTTACTAAGTTGCGCCTTCTTCTTCTGTAGTCGAGTCTTTGGGAAAGCTATTGTAGCTTACTTGACTGTATTTTGAAGGAAATAGATTAATTGTTATTATTTTGTAAGGTTTATTATTTTCATTTGTTTTATATTTGGTAGCTAGATACTTTTACAAGTGCATATGTCATACAGGTGAATTCATGTCCTTTAACCAACCACAAGATTTTTTGGAAATAAAAACTTTGTACATATATATATATATATCAAAAGTGATTACAAAAATGAGGGGGTACTTGTCCCAATACATCGGAAATGAAAGCAAAAGAAGTAATCTAAAGATCAAGCACCACTAGAGGTGGTGGTGGAGGTGGCAATGGTTCGTAACCCAAAGAGAAGATCTATTTTCTCAGCTGGTTAACCCATGACTGTATCCACTGATCCTTTATAAAGGCCATGCTATTACTATGCCTCATCTTAACTCCCAAATCCTCATGGGAGGTCCTACTATCATTGATCTCACTTTTCAAGGAGTGAATGAGCTCAGATTGGGTCTCATTCCAATGCTAAGTACAATCATGTGAGACCTTGGCCTCTATACCCAAATGTGCATCAACTTTTAAGGCAGCCTTAGTTTGGGCATGTAAAGCCCGCTCCTCAGCAATGTCTAACAAGCCTTGCTCATACTCTACCTGAGTGTGAGAAAACTTTGTATGTGATGAAGATGATGATTCGTTGCATGGCCCCTTGTTCGAGGAAATGGACATGTTAGGGGTGTCAGGCTGTATAGAAGGTTTGTAAAGAAGCCAATGCTCATAAGATGATGTCATGGCTTGTGCTTTGATGATATAAGCTATGAATGTCAAGCAACTCTGGTGTGCAAGTTGCCTCATAAGGTGGCTATTATAGACCGTGTGTGAGTAGATGTACGATGGTCAAGCTTGAAGATGTCTTCGAAAGCCATAAGGAAATCGAAGAGATCATGTCTGAGGGAAAATTGTTAAAGGATGTGTATGGGTACATAAGAAGTGCTTTGAAAACCCCCTATAATAACCATGTATGTGCGGTCCTTGGTTGCCAAAAGTGGGTAGCGTGCTTTGTGCCACTTAACTCGACAAGTGATATATTTAGGGAGCACACTAGATAGCAGATTCTAATGATCAGAGTTCATGGCTTTGAGTGGCAAGGGTTGGTTGTTGATAAGTATCTGTACTGGAGTCAAATCACAAGACATATAAGTAAAAAAAGATGAGAGGGTAGTCACATGTTCTCATAGCCAAGCTTGCAAGAAGGCCAGGCAACCATATAATCAAACTTGACGATGTCGAGCATAATGAGAGAGGCTAGAAATAGTCTCTAATATGATCATGGGTGCAAGGGCCTTCTTCTATAAATGTTGCCCCAAGATATTGCGCAAGACGCCGTTGATATGATGACGGCTATGTGATAGCAAAAGTTGTCCTTGGGCAAACAAAGTGACTGCTCTGAATTTGATTGGGTTTGCGAAATCACCAACTTTCTTCCAACTTCTTTCCAATAAGAGGTCAAAAGGGCAGCATACATATTCTCCCATAGCTTACTTGGGTAGGGAGGCCTTAGAGATGTTTAATGCATGAAAGCCTTTGAGATAGCTAAGCTTATAGCTCAGGATTATGGCACTGGTGCTGAGACAATGTTCCCAATTTAAGAAGGATTTGAGCTCTTCGACGGTGGGTGTAAGTTCTTGTTCTCTAAAGCAGAAAAACCATGGATGATGGGTCCCAAACTAAAGTGGCTGCCTCTAATAATGGTCAATCCAAATTGATTCATGCTAATGTCAATGTCGCCCTATACCAGCTTTGACTTTTCCAAATTTCTCATTCTTCAAGGGGAAGGGCAATTAGGGCATTTACAAAATTTATGGAGATAGTGGAATATGAATCCAAGTGCATAGGTCTGTGATCCATGTCTGTAAGCATAAGCATAAACAAAGGGTTAAAATGTCATTTTATAGTTGAAAGCAATATTTTGTAGAAATTAATGCTTGAATTTTGTCCTAACGCCTTATTTTCTTCAATTAAAATTCAAGTGTTGAGTGAACAATCAGGAGTTGGAATAGTTATAGAGAAAATGCTTAATGCCTAAATTTGGTGTCAACGCTTGAATTTAATTGAATTAAAATTCGAGTGTTGAGAGCAGTTACAACTTTTTTTTTACATGGCCCGCAAATGTGCCTTTGTCTTTTGTGTTTTTTACTTCCATTTTTAGTTAGAGACGAGGGAGAGAGTTTGAGAAGTCTTCTTCCTTCTTTTCTTTTCTGATTTTTGCAAAAAATATCACATTCTTTCAACCATGAGCTAAGGAGGATCAAGCCATCATTTCTCACTCCTTTCTGCACAAGAAAAGGCATTATAGAAGAATCTGGTGACGGATGAGGTAAGTTTTATTTGTTGATTGTTCATTTACTTTTCATTTTTCTGATTTTTTTCAAGATCTTTAAACACTTTGTTTAAGATTTCATGTATTCCATTGATTTTGCAAACTTTGTCTGATTTTCTTGAATTTTTTTTTATGTTTGAATTGATTTAAAGGAAATTGTTTTATTTTAATTTTCCTTTTGGAACAATTTTGAACAGTGTTTACAATGGTTTTGCCAATTTTCATATTTTCCAACACTTAAAAGTAATAGCCTTAAAGTACAAGCATAACGCCTAAATTTTTAGTCTTTTAAAAATCAGGAGTTGAAAATTCAGGTGTTGACCTAAATTTTAGGCGTTAGCAAAAAATTCAAGCGTTAGCCAAAAAATTCAGGTGTTAGGCCTAAGACCCAAAATTGCATTTTTTAAACTTTTTTATATCTTTTAGTTTATTTTAGCTTTCTTTTATTCTTAGACATTGTTTTAATATATTTTTTATGCATTTATTTTTGCAGATTAGGGGGAGGGTAGAGCAACACAGCTCCTGGTATGGGTTCAAGGCATTATGGGACCGTATGTGCTCCAATGTCCAGGACAGGGTGCAGGCCCTAGGCTTTGGCCCTTTTCTGAGTCTGCTCATGCTAAAAGTGGACAAGGTTCTGATGATGGCCTTAGCTGAGAGGTGGTCACCAATTATTCAGACTTTCTACCTTCCCATGGGAGAGATAGGCATGCCTCTTATCGACTTCTTCATGATGATTGACCTCTCGATGGATGGCACACCTCCACCTTCTACTGACAATCTTGTCATGGAGTTAGTGATGAGATGCATAGGACCTCAGCCGGTGGAGTGCTACAAGGGCACGAAGGGTGTTCTTGCCTCAAGGTTTGAGAAAAAGTGCATGTGGGCCAACCGGAGCACCATGGCAGAGATCAACTTCTCAACCCGCACCTTCCTCATTTACATGCTGACATGCTCCATCTTTTAGGGGAAGAGTGATCAGGTCTATTTCCATCTATTGCCATCATTGGAGGACTTAGGTACAGTTGGCACTGATAGTTGGGGTAGGTCCACCTGAGGGTGGATGTATGCCAACATGAGTGAAATCTCAGCTAGACAGGGCTTCCCTTTTCTAGGCTTGTACTTTCTCTAGGAGGTATGGCTCACTTTTACTTTTGTTATTTCTTTTCTTTATGTTTCTACTTTCTTTCTTTCATGACATTGAACTTTGGGTTCGCTCTTTTATAGGTGTGGTGTTACGAGCACTTTCCACCTTTGGCCCGCACGTGGAAGAGTGAAGAGGTGTTCCCTTTCCCTTGCATGGCAAGGTGGAAGGTTTCAAACACCCATCACAAGTTCCACAAGCCCATCTCAGTTTTTAAACGAGACCTAGACCTCTTGATAGCTGATCAAGTAAGTACACAATACTTTTTTGCTTTACTTGATTTTTTTATTTTGAAAATCATTATCTAACTCCTATTGTGCTTGGTGTAAGTTAAATGGCGTCCATAGACCAGATGGGTTTTGGAGAGAGATACTACTCTTGACTAGACCTCAGCCTAGACTTGGTTTCGTCAGAGGATTGTGGTGATAGCCATTGATGAGATCACCATGTACCTCGGGGAAAAGTGTTGGCTTCAGGTTGGGGTAGGGGTGGACTTTGTGGTCCCACATCCACCCCCTCGGGTCATTGATACTGAGGGTGACATTGGCAGCAGAGTGATAGGCATTGATGCCTCAGTTTTCCTAGATTGGGGGAGAGATGATAGCAAGTGGTGGGCCACTCAGTCTTGTGGGCCTTTAGGTGGCCCCATTAAGCCCCCGGTGAGTTCATTTTACTTTTTGCAATGCTTTTGATATACTTCATTTAGTTTGTTTTTTTTCTTTAAAACATTTGATGATGTTTTAATTTATTTGACTTTATTAGGCAGCCGAGGCCCAGCCCATAGATGAACCCGCACCTCCTACTAGGAGAGGAAGGAAGAGAAAGGCTCCTATTGTTGAGCCTGACTTAGTAGGGGTGATACCCGAGGTGGTGACGGTGACCGACCTCAAGGGCAGAGTCAGTGAGGGGCCATTGCCAGATGCAGAGCTTCCTGAGGGGTGGGTGCCCCCATAGACTATGATCCAAGTATGACTTAGTTTTGTTTTAATAATGTTTGTTAAAATTGTAAATTTTAAGATGTTTGATAAAGTTTTATGTACTTATTACAGGTCTCAAGGGAGGTGTACTTGAGTGCCCTCCACAAGTTGGCGAGGTGCTTTGCCTTGGTGCGGCAAAAGCACTAAGCTTATTTCATCGAGGTCTCAACCCTGAAGAAAGGGCATAAGAAGGAGGTAGAGGAGGTATCAAAATAGAAAACTAGTTCTCATTTTTCGATAAAATTCCTTTAATGATTCTGACATTGTTTTTTTTTTTAGTTGCTGAGGCAAATCCTTGTTTCTAGGAACAGGGGTGATGATGAGGGGGACACTAAGATGCCCTCTACTGATTTTGTGGTCGAGCCCGAGGAGCATATAGACTTGGTGCCCAGTGGCATCATGGACTTAGCTCCTCTACAGGGGGATGACAGCCCGCTTGGGACCAGTTTAAGAGGGTGTTTCCCAGTCTCGTGGTAATGACACCATCCATTTTGGTGGGGGCCACTTCTACTCCCACGGGAAACGTATAGGGAGGAAGGGGACTGTAGATCAGGTGGATAGCGACTCTGATGATTGACCTGGACAGACAGGATTCTCTTGTTGTTATTTTATTTATTTTGAGAGAAATGGACTCATATACTTTGGTTCTATATTTTAACTTAGGATGACTCAGATGTAATTATTCATTTCTTTTTAATGGAATGGTTTGGATTTCATTTCATTTGTGGGATGTCTACATAATCTATGCTTCCACGTTATGTGTATTAAGCAAAAGGGGGTGAGAAATACCCAAACTTAGATAAGAAAGTAAAATCCAGTCTTAATTATCTAAAAAATAAATTTTGACTAGTTTTTCAAAGTGGGACAAGAATTCCTAGTTTCTTTAATTAATCATGTAAGCAATCATTCAAAATCTAGCAAACAATTCCTAAAGCTACACCTCTAAGCTATTGAGTGTAGCTTCAATAACTTTAACTTAAAAATGACTATATATGCATGCTTCTTTGAGATTGTAAAAGATAAGTGTACCAGTCTAAACAACTCTCCGAAAAGATTGGATCAGGGGATGATAACTGGCTTGGGTAACTCAGAATGGCCGTGTTGACATAGCAGCAACTTCTCAGACATTGTTCTCATTCTATGTGATGATTCAATGTCTGTCCATTAGTGGGTAATCACCTAGATAGGGTAAAATGAGAGTGGTATATTGGTGTCATTTCATGTCCTCAGACTCATTTTGTGCAAAACAAAAAAAATAGAGATGTATTCATGCAAGTTATTCAAAGGTGAATTTAGTCATATTAACTAATTCAAGCTATCCTAAAGCTAAAGTGAGCATGTTTTCTATCCTAAGCATGGTGTGGATGTCGGGGTCTGAGGGGGATTTGGATTCCCCTGCCCGTCCATAGTTTTTGGGCCCACTCTTCGGTGTGCGATGTCAGTGCTTGAGGATTCCTAACCCTTTTATGGGAGGGTTAAGCTTTTCTAGGAGTCGCCACCAACTCGGCATTAACCGACAGAGTTGGACATCGATTATCCTCTTCGAGGGAACAAGAGAAGTCTAGACTCATAGGTCTAGGGGTTTAACTCTTAATACTAGTCTACATTCCTGAGATAAATGATAAGTTGTTTGGTTACATTTGGGGAAGGTGTTAGGCACCCCAAATACCCACATTTTTAGGGTGGCTTCTCTCATTCATACGTGTCTTAATTTGTGTGCTAAAGTTCATATTTTATAAATTATGGGGTTTGCTATTTTCTAGATTCTTCTCAAGTTTAAAGCCTAAATTTAATTCAGGGAAAATTCAGGCATTGGTTTCTAAAAAATCTAGAAATTGTCTTTTAAATCAAAACTATTTTAATTATAGGAGGGCCCCCATGGTTGTGACTTTTAGAGGGATGGTGGACCCGTCTAAAGTGTTCATTGATTGACCTACTAGGGCTGGACTTAACCCTAACACAAAAGGGGAGAAAGACAAAATGTTTGTGTTTTCTATGTTTTAGGCTTAAGGCCAGAATTCTAACTCAATGCCTAGTTTCCTAGGGTTAGGTCGGAGGATTTTCCTAGGGTTACACAATGTAACCTTAGGGGTCATGGCCTTTATGCATATAGATATATGCTTTCCCAAAGAGAGAAACTTGGTCATCTGTCACAAGACTAACGCCTTTTTTTTAGTCTAACACCTGAATTTAATTCAGGGTAAATTTAGGCATTAGGTGTTGGGGTCAGCAACTAGCCTTGGTTTTTGGGCCACACAGGTGGGGCCAGAGGGGTAGGATTCTCCTAAATCTCTGAACTAAACCTAAGTTACACACACACTTAACTAATTTTGAAATTTTTGATTTTTAACACAGGCCTAACGCCTGAATTTCCTTCTCAATGCTTGAAATTAAATTCAAGCGTTAGGAGAGAAATAAGGGCCCATAGAGGTGCTTATGCACAGGATTAGATTTCATGGAATTGTAGTAGCTTGGGGATAGGTTTAGAGAAAATTAGGGCTCCCTAGGGTTGGTCCTAGATCTCAATGCTTGATTGTTCCTTTAACGCTTGTTTGTTCAATGCCTGAATTTTATGGAATAAAATTCAGGCGTTAGTTACCAGGAGCAAATTCAGAAGCTAGATTTCTCAAATTTGGGACCCATAGGGTTTTAAGAAAAATTTGAAATTAAGTATTCTAGTAGGCAATTGATAGGGGAGTAATATATCCAAAATTTGGCTGAAGAGCATGCATGTAAAAATCATACAAAAATTTACAAATAATAGGCTGAACCTAGGTCATAGAGGACATAGATTTTGAGGTTTGTTTGGGAGGCTGTCTTAAAGCCTTCCACAGCTCAGAAAATTATGAAATTAAATATGGAAGTAGGAACATGTATTGAGCATAACATACTAAAAGTTAAGCTCCAAAAGATCAGAACAAAATTCACTATAAATTCTACACGAAACATGCTCAAAATTAAAGTAAATAGAGGTTGTTGAGCCTCTATTATGTAACCTAAATTGAAGCAGCTAGATAGCATGAATTGGACAACATAACAACTTAATAATTGGACATATGAATACAAATAAAATGAACTAAGGTGGGTTGAGGCTTACCTTAGGCCTAAGTGAGCTTAGGGTTTGAGAGAACTTTAATTTTCTTCCTGTTCTTCTTCCTCTCCACTTTTTTTTTTTTTTTTTTTTTTTTGGGTTTTCAGTTTCCAACCCTTGCTTGCACAAAATTAGGGCTATTTATAGACCCAACTTGAATTGGTGGATGGTTGGGATTGAGCTTGGGAATATCTAGATGGAGGGCTAGGATTAGGTTAGCTAATTTTAGGTGTAGGGCTAGGATTAGCTTGGGATGAGTGGTTAGGATTGAGGGGATTTGTGCTAGGTGACATGGACAAGGGAGTAGTTGGGATTAATTCAAATTGATTAGATGGAGGGTAAGGATTAGGGTGTGCTAGTTGTCATGGATTGATGACATGGAAGGGGGGTAAATCTAGATGCCATTTGGTAGGTTAAGAGTGATTGCAAATATCAAGGGAAGGCATCAAGATGCCATTTGGGGGGACCTAGAGGGATCACTAGGAATTTGAAATTCAAGTCCTAGATCTAAGGGTTAGGGATGAGGGTGCACATGGAAAGATTCTCATCTAAGAGTTGATAATTATGATCTTAAGGTGTGAATGCATTAAATGCCATTAATGAGCTAAGTTTAAAAAGTCTTAGCTCATTAATGTGCATTAAATGCTATTGGGATTTTTGAACCCTTATTGTGTCGTCAACTCCTGTGAGCTCTTGATCTTGGAACATGGCAAACTCAGAGTCTATTTTTGGGGTCACAAATATTCTAGTCGCAATAGACTAGTCAGAACCAAATTATGATAAGGGCAAGGGGGTGAAATCAAGGTTTTCTTACCTAAAAAGCTCTTAGATGCATTTTAAAAGGAAAAGGTGATAAAATTGATCCCAAAAATTTTCAGGTGAAAGACGACCCTTGGTCTAGGTGAGCCATAGCCTCTAACTACGCTGAATTATGATGTCCGAGTAGAAAACTATGTCAAAAACCCTTTTTTGGGTAATTGAAGAACTTTAGACTAGAGATGCTGCTGGATTTTCTGTAGATCTCTGTCATAGGATGTGTTTGGGGAATTTGAAACTTGAAGATTCCTAGATCTACAGGAACTGATAAGTTGACCATTGGATTCCCAGGTAATTACCGAAAGATTTTTGAAGTAGGCACTTGGAGAGATAGGGTTTTTGTAGTTGTCCGAAGGCTGGTGGAATTGAGCTGCTAGACATTCTCTGATGCTTGAGTTTGTGAAATGATCTTTTGAAAGCAAGGATAAAACTAAGAAAATGAGCCTGATTTTGCTACATTCCAAGTCCAAGAGAATTTATGAGGGCATTCCACGTGCCAAATACAGACGAAAAGTGCTTTGTTCTAACATAAGTAAAATTGATGGCTATGAATACAAGATTTCTATAATCTAGTGCAACTTTGATACTCTAAAGGTCCTACACTTACTGTGGGATAGCCACTGATAAACTAAACTTTTAAGTTTGGATGAACTCTTGGGAATTGGTTAAGCACCCAATTTTTTACCTTGATTTGTTTATCTTTTTTGGAGTATTTAAGGGAATCTAAATAGATAAGTCCTATAAAATCCCACATTCCTTAGATATTTTTTTGAAGACCTCACGATTCTAGAGAGATGGACATTGACTGATCTTGATTTGGAGGTCTAGAGAACATTCTAGCTCCATATGAGGGAAATGCAGCTAAACAGCCTTTTGACCCCTTAGGGAAGATTTGAGATTTCACAGCTATTCAAGATTTCAAGGTTCTCTTCTCAGACCTAGAGATTTGAAGCTAAGGGCAAGGCCAAAATATAGTGATCGACCTTTCTAGATTCAAAGATTGGATAAATCTTTAAGAGCTCTTTCAATGGTCATTTCTCAGTCATGGTCATCAAAAGTTAAGAAATTGGCTGTTGCCAGTCTCGAACAATATCTATTATGTGTTAAGGTTCTCAGAATTTGGAAAAATAGTGATGCATAGGATCTAAAATTATACCATTCAGGTGATAGGAGAAGCTTTAGGGATCTTTTGAGGGTTTAGGGGTAAATTCTTGGAGGTGAAAATGGTAAAATGGTAATTTTCTTCTTGCAGGTTGAAAAATATGAAAATGAGGATTCTTCGCCTATGATGCTTCATGACAAGAAGGTTTATATAAGCGAAAAAAATTGTAGAGAACATGTGTGAAGCTCTTAAATGTGGACCCTCAAAGTCCTTTTAATGCTTTGGTGAAGGATTAGGGTTTGACCTGAAATGGTGTATTCGGATTGTTATGAGGTGCTTTAATTAATTCATTCATGACTAAAATATCCGGAGAGACTTCTTTGTGAATGCCTAACCTCCTAGAGTCTAGGTTTTCACTTTCTAAACCAAGGGTGCTTAGGGTCTTGATGCCTAAATGTTGTTATGTTATCCTTATTCTATCAACTGACCCGAGTCAAATTTTGGGTGTTAACAGACGCCCCTCTTTGGTATGTGTGGCTTTACCACATATAACAAAGAAGGAAGTGCCCTAATTTTGACTTGGGAGAGACCATGTTCCTTCCTTGCATGTAACTCATGGATATTGGGTGCATAGTTTTTTGGAATATAGAACAATTTTGGTTGAGAAAATAATGATGGGCTGAATTTGGCCCTGACTTTGGGTCAAGGTTTTGAAATGCCTTCTTGGCTTAAAAGTAAACTCCTTTAGTGTTTTTTAAATTTCTTCATTCCAATTTTCAAAAGTGGGTATCTACCAAGAGAGGGATTTTCTTTATTTTGGAAATATGAGTTATCCATGAGTTATACGCAAGCAGTTAACATTTAATGTAGCTTCTTGGGTGTTACTGGTGTTACTGTTAGCATATGCGCTACATCAGGAAACATGTAAGTCATCGACATCATGTGCAAATGCTTGAAAACATTATGGAAAACCAGTCATGCAAAAATTGTAAACATACGAACCATTTAGATGAATTATGCACTTGTATTTGCTTTTGTCTAGCTTGATGATTTAATTTGTATGATTTTTTTGAGGTTTCTTATGTGATTTGCATGTTGACATGTTTTGCTCTTGTTGTATTGAGTGATCATTGATTCATTTGTGAAGTTGATTGCTCAGACGTCTTTTTGTGATTGCCCTTGAGAGTTTTAATGGGACTCACTGAGGGATGTTAGTGAAGCCCTCCCTAGAAAAGCTATGGAAAAATATATGTAGTCATGATTGAACACTGCTCAGTTTTACATCAATCATGGCACATATGTGATAAATATCACTTCCGAAGACATGTGTGGCTTCATATCGGTCATGACACATAGCTGGATCGATCTACAATAGTGCCTTCATCCCACTTGGGTGAACGTTGTATTTTATAGGGCTCACAGAGAGAGTTTGGAAGCTCTCTCTAAAAAAACTATGGGACCTTGGAAGGTCAGTTCTACGCATGCATAAAGCGATGGTTACATAAGCTATAGATTGATCCATGACAATACTTTTGTCCCACTTAAACATTGTCAAGGCAAGGGGATGTGCAAGAAATAATTAATAACAACTTTCTTTGAAGCCAGGATGGGATCTCGTAGGATTGGGTGTTGTGACTTGCACAGGTGATAACAACCTAGTCTATGCTAAAGTAGGTATAACACACAAGGTTTGAGAGTGAATGCAACATATACTTATGTTCTAATAAGCAAGCGTCACCGAGATTGGTGCTAACAAGTCAGTCAATTGCGGTGACCGTTAGAACTTACAAAGAAATGTTGTTGCGCTCTTTCCCGAAAAGCTATGGAAGGGTTTTTCTCACAAATAACCCATGCTATGAAAGTACTACTTAATCTTAATTATTGTTTAGACTATGGCCAGAAGATAGCATTTCATAGACTTGATGGATTGAAGTGTGGCATTGCTTGCTGTCCAAAGCCGAGTAGATGTCACAGGGTGGCTACTAGTAGATTATGCGGTAGATGAACTACTAAATGAAGAGTGGTTGATGTGAGGTAAGCCATTCAAAAGTATGGATTGGGATGTGCCAAAATTTGAACTAGAAGGATAGCTTGGTTTGGATGTGCAGAGAAATGTTATGAGCTCTTTCCCGAGAAGCAGTGGTGGGTTTTTCTCACAAGTAACCCATTTATTGTGAGGAGGATTCCTCAGGCATGATAGCAGTCTAACTATGGCCCTAGGAATTACATAGACTTTATGGATTTAATTATGGTGCATGTTTATGTCTGCATAAATAGACATCACCGGTGGGTCATACCCTACAGTCGTCAGTCTTTGATAGAGTGTAAGTAGAGGACCGATTAGCATTAGAGATGTTGTTCCGCTCTCTCTGGAAGCTATGGAGGTTGTGATAACACGGAACCCAATGCTATGTATTATGCATAACTCCCTAACGGTATTAGTGCTAAGATAATACATAGACTATGAATCGAGGTGCAACATTCAACTATATCCAAATAACCAGGATGCAATGCTGCAATTTGTTCGTGCTTTAGGGATTGCCAACAGGACTTATAGGAAACTTTTTGGGCTTGTTTCAAAAGCCATGAGATCTTAAGAGACCGGTGCTACGTATCTGTTTCAACCATCCAATCTGTAAACATAACTAGCATAATACACATGCTATTAACTGATGATGCCTACCTACACCCTAGATAAGCGGTTTATCTATAAAGGCCTTTCTATAAAGTTGGGGACCAACTTAACTTAGCGATTTTAGGCTTACTCCAAAAGCCATGAAGATTCTGAGGAATCAGTGTTATATATCTATTTCAATCAATTTTGAAAGATGATTATCATTGTATATAGGCTATGGAATGATGACAACATTTATCTATACTTAGGTAGACAATCTGCTATGTTGACAGTTTCACCCATTTACTAGTGAGGCAAGACCTAGAGTCCCTCATCGAACTTGCGGCAGCCTAATCAAGGCACATTAGGAAGTTTTTGGGCTTATTCAGAAAGCCATGGAGATCACAAAGGATCGGTGCTACATATATGTTTCAACCAATTTCCAAAGGTGGTTTTCATGATATATAGGCTATAGAATGATGTCAACATTTTCCTAGACCCAAAAGGCAATCTATCATTTCGACGGCTTTAGCCAATTCTGGTGAAAAAGACCTAGAGTCCCTCACCGAACTTGGGGTGGCCTGAGCAAAGTATATCAGGAAGTATTTGGACTTAATTCTAAAAGCCATGGAGATCTCCTTAGAGATCGGTGCTACGTATTCATGTTTGTGTTAGGTCTATGTATTGTCAATGTCCATGCACAAAATAAATTGTGTACATGTAGTGGTTATGTGTATAGGACTTTATGATATAAATTGTATGTTTAATGGTTTGAGTAGTTTATTAAGGCCAGCTCTCAACCTGGCGCCACCCTCCTCCTTTATTCAGGCTTGGGATTGACAATGTCTGAAGATACAAACATTGGTGGAGTTTTTATGATGTAAATTGTATACTTATGTAAATCCAAGTGTTAAGAGTTTAGGAAAGCGCCAAGAAGGACACAAAGCCAGAATGACCATGCCAAAAGAGACTCAAGATCATGGAAGAATCCCAAGTCTCAAGTGCAAACTACCTCAAGGGAGCTAACACATCAGTTTCCAAGCACAAAAAGGTAAATCAGGTATATGAGACCAAATAGTAGGTGTGTGTGTGCTCACAAAACTCAGAGACCATGGTTAACCCTAGGAATCACTTAGAAGACTTAATTAGGGTCTAATTGAAATGTACAAAGATCCCAATGCTCAAAAGAAT
>JAOXJP010135463.1:0-13488 GCA_025762735.1 Platanus orientalis | reverse complement strand
GCCCCGCATAACAAGTGGGAGAGGCAGCCAACGTAGAATAACAGTAGAATGCTACTTGGTGATTCGACCCCAACCCTCTTGAGTCTCTCTTGAGACAACTTCAGGTACCCAGTCTATCAAAGTTGACTTGGTATTGGCCAGCATCCGTTAATGGAATGATCTAGCTATTGAATTGACATAATCTCTCAAAGTTGATTATATATTAGCCATATTGGCCAGCATCCCCTTGGACGAGTAGATGAGTTGATTTAGGAGATTATGGCTCTTTGTCAAATAGGTCTTCTACAAGGTTCTACTAGAAGCATAGTCCATGTTTGAAAGGGGACATACCCTTTCCTAACAGACAACAACAGTATAGTCTTTTACCCAAAAAAATAAAAAAGCTAGGGAAACAATATGGTTCGGGATTTCCTAATCTTTTCCTTGGAAATCCTACTCTTTTTTAATTTTTTTATTTTGCGGGGCAAAACAAATCTTACTTTCTTTTTCCTTAATTTAGAACCTGCTTTTTGGAAGGATGGTTTTGTAACTTTATCATGATTTCAAGGAAGCACCTAAGACTGATCAAAACAGAGAGAATTCAATTGATAGGATGATTGATGTAATCTTGTTTTTAAATTCAAAGCAATGTAATCTGTTATCTTATTTTATTAATAAAATCATTGATGTAGATTACATCACGGAGTGATCACTCTTCCAAAACTTATCCAAAGTCCGTGAGGTATCCTCCTGATTATCACCAATTTCTAGTTTTACTGTTTTTCTTGAGATGTTGTAAAGTTGTCTCGAATTCAACCTGAGAGCAGCCTGTGCAACCCATTTTGTGTGGTCCGGTCTGAATGCCAAAAAATAGACAAACAAAATTTTTTACATGTTTTCTAACCTGATTGGGAACAACAACCCAAACCGATTTAGGTCCAATTTTTGGGGTGTTTTGGGGTTTTACAAATGATAAGGAATATGGTTTCTTCGAATTCAAGTGCTATTATATTATTCTGTTTGCAAGACTTTGAAGAAGAGAGTTCGTTGGGGGTTTTGAGAGGGATTTCATTCTAGGGTTTTGTGAGAACTTCTTGTACTTTGTAATCTTCATTATGGTGGAGGCTTTTAATCATCTTCATCTGTAGATGTAGGCAATCTTTTTGAATCATTTTAACTCTCATGTCTTGTTTTATTATTATTTTGTTTATTTTTTTTTTTTTTTTTTTTTTTTATGTTGTCGTTGTTCGGAATCCGATCCTATTTTCATAACAATGTGTTTTTCTAGAGATGGCATGGTAGATGTAAGAAATTGTGACCATTTGATCTTAATATAATATAATCAATTTAAATAATTATTGATCATTAAGAAATGTCTATTAAATTGTAATAATCAAATGTTATATATATCCTAACATAATGTATACAAACTTTACAAGTTTTTTAAACTATTGATAATGAAACATTTGATGTTCCATAGGCTATTGATGAAAATCATTAATGGATAGACCTTTCATATGATCATTAGTGGTGACTTTGGCATTCTCTACACCATTGATGGAGAGACCTTTCTTATCGTCATTGATTGTTATTTTTAATGTTATTTACACCATTGCTAAGAGATCTTTCATGTGATCATTGATGGAGACTTTTGATGTTCTGTACATTATTGATGAGAGACTTTTCATGTGGTCATTAACGATGGTGACTTTTAGTGTTAACACCATTGATGAAAGACCTTTCATGTGGTCATTGGTGGTGGCTTTTGGTATTCTCTACACCATTGATGAAGAGACATTTCGTGTGTTCATTGATTATGGTTTTTTATGTTCTCTACACCATTGATGAGAGGCCTTTTATGTAATAATTGATAGTGACTTTTGGTGTTTTCTACACCATTGATGAGAGACCTTTCATATGGTCATCAATGGTGAGTTTCAGTGTTCTCTACACCATTAATGGAGATACTTTTTATGTAGTCATTGATGAAATGACCTTTCATGTGGTCATTGATGGTAACTTTTGTTATCCTCTACACCATTGACGGAGATCATTGATGCGATAACCTTTGGTATGACCACAAATTTGCCTATAAAATGAAAAGTCTCTGGCCTCACTAAATATATTTGAGTCTTCCATCAGGACTTCAAGATTTGATATAGGAGAGAATAAAAGCTTTTTTTCCAAGTAAGACATTTCAAGTGTTGTATTCTAATGTCTTGAAAATCATCCTCCTAGAGACATGACTACATATATGGCAAGATCATTTCAATAATTTTCTTAAAGAATTTTCATCCATCTTATTTATTTATTTGTATATCCTTATGTTATACCAAAGATTCTATAGAGTTTAGTTATTCATTTTCTAACAGTAAATTCATATCATCTCTAGTAGATGCTAGAGGAAACCACTCCAGCATCACTAGTGTATTGACACCTATCACATTGAATAGTAAAAAGATCAATTGGAAGTTACTTTTTGTCAATGTTTCCTTTAACATCGTTGGTGTTTTGACACCTATCCCATTAAATGATAACAAGAGAAGTTACTTTTTATTTACCATGAGTTTGGTTGTCACTCAAAATGAAACCATTTCATTTTGGTTTGTCATATTACCTAAATTGAAATAAATGTTTTGTCCAAGATTTGGTATCCAGGATGGTGTCCAGGAGACCAAGGGACTTCACATGGAATAAAATGGGCAGGGGTTAGATGAAATTTCATATTCCCAGCCATTTTATTCCATATGACATCTCTTGGTGTCTTGGACACCAAATCCTGGATAGGACATTTTCTCCCTTTAAGCATATGAGTCCAACAAAAATGGATTGATTTCTATTCATCACCAAAATATGAATTAATAACATAAATCATTTCATTTAATAACAAAAACAAAAAACAAAATGCTAGGATAATTTCTAATTTAGTTGATAAATCAATGTAAACCTGAATGAGTTCACTTTAAACCATCACCTTATGGCTTCAAATGTCATGGAATTTAAAATAAAATGATTTTGTTATAGGTGTCAACCAAACACAGCCTTAGTAAATGAAAAGGCTAATAGAAGGGTTCATTTAAATCTACCATTTATACTTACACTTTTGAACACACCTATACTCGTATATTGATCCACAAAGCCAACGAATTGCAGTTGTTCAAATTCCATATTTTATAAGTTCATGTAGGAAAGGCTATTATGTCAAAACTTGCATTTGGAAAGGGTGGACCTGATCAAAGAACCAACCACCAACACTACTACGTGTAAATGAAGTCTGCTTTGTGTTACAAGCAAATGAATCCGTAAAGAGCACGAGTGAGTAATGTAATATTTAAAGTTGCATTAATTTAAGATTAGGAATAATATAGACCGTAGGCCCACATTCTCGAATATCACAATTTCCAATAATTAGTATATGTTCACAAAGAGTTCACACCCCGAACGAAACCTATGTACAAAAGGGATAATTATAGGCACAAATATACGTATCATAAATAACATGGCTTCACACTTTAAATGTGCTTGAGGATGTAAGAAGCAAAAAAAATTAAATTTTAAAAAATAATAATAATAAGAATAAAATGAAAAATATATATATTATAAATAAAAACCTTGAATCCCTTTGGGAAAATGGTAACCCAGCAAACTTGCAACCTTATTCAATTATAGCAATATCTCAAACAATATATATACCATCTAAAGAAAATCAAACTAAGAGTCAGAACCTTGAAGGTGAAAAAATACCCACTACACATATTTGAGCATTTACGATAGGCACCTAAAATTTGTACAAATTGCAAATAAGGGCTACACCTTCACAAAATTTTAAAAAAACCCCAAAGACATGGGATTTACATCAACAAATTAGGCTCAACTGCAGGGCTAGGCCTATTGCATCAAAGTCTGGATTTGTAAACATTAATCCATGTACCACCCACTCTACATGTTTAGTCCATTAACAAACCTAAGACCCAAAATTTTCCTACAAGGGATCTATATGATGGAGGATGACTAAATTGATTCTCTAAGCTAACAAAGAAAGATAAGCTAATAAATTTTCTTCTTTCCAAATAGAGAAGGTATAATCAAACATAAGACCAAAAAGGTAAAGAAATCCAATCAAGGCACAATTAAAGATATGGATGAACATCTTCTCAAAGTCTATAAACAGCCCTTTTCATACATTAGAAGGGGATCTTCTTGAAGATTTCAACTAAGAGAAAGCCCAATGACAAGACAAAGCTTCAAAATTCAAGAACATCTTAAAAGTCTTCTACCTGTTTAAAGCACCAAGGCATTCTGTCTGATTCTCTCCATCAACTATAATTCATTGCTAAAGAGAATAGCAATGTTTGCAATCTTAGAAATACATCATGTTCAGCCCTGAGTGCAAGACCATGGTGTTTTCTTCATTGCCGATAAATCTTGAAACTCATATGAAAAAAAAAAAGTTACACCAACATATCTGAATAAGAGATTTATGTTATTTTGACCCTCATCTTCAACGTCAATTGTTAATCAAATGTATAAGATCATGTAAAGGGTGAAATCAAAGAGAGTTGTTTCTTTATAATTATAATTTACCCACATTTTTCATGTTTATTACATACACAAAATTTGTATCTACGTATAAAACTTAATTCTATCATAAAAACAACTCATATTTACTTATACTTTTAATGGAATATATGGGCATAAAATTCATTTCCTTTTATTTTATTTGTTTATTCATTAAAAAACTAGCATAAAGCTTCATCATTATTTGAAAGGGAATGTAAATTCGGCATGGAGACTGCTTAATGTAAGCCCTAATCCCTTTAGCGCTTGAGTATGAGGAATTTTCAAGATGCCAAAAAGCTCTTGCATTGTAGGAGAAATGGGTCTAGGCTTGGTGATGTCTCAGGGCTCTTGCTTCCTTGTTGTCATAGGCTTTGAAAAGGCAATGGAAGCTACAAGATGCACCATCCATAGGTTAGTAGAGGAGGAAGCTGATAGCTATGAATACATGGCATGTACTGCCTTACCTACTAAACATCTAGACCAACAACACCCCAAAGACATTGACATCCTTTCCTCTTTCTTCCTTTACCAACACCAAAGCAAAAGTATTCTCTTTATCATTTGAAAGAGAGATGTGAATGGAGAGATAATTAAGGTAAAAAAATATATAAAGGTTATGGAATAACGTAACTGGAGAGATCGATTAAGAAGGATTTTTGGAAAATAAATATAGTTATTTAAGATATTAATTAACATTTTATTATATTGGTGGAGGTTTTAAGAGTTAAGGGTTAAGAAGGATTCTCATGATTTAAAATTTAGAAATGAAAAATCAAAAGAGATGATTGGGATAGATTTTAAAGATTACTATAGATGCACTCTCCTAATTAGATTTTACATATATGATAAAAGTGAAATTCAATAGGAATAGAGTCTTCTAATGGGTTTATAAGAGGACAAAATTTGGTAAAGATTTGATCAAGAGAGTGAGAAAGTATTTCTATAAAAGTAAAAAAATAAAAAAAATAAAAAAAAACTTAGACGTGGGGATAAGAGTTTTCTATCAAGAGAATAAGATTACATCAAGTGTTAAAAAAGATATAGGAATATAAAAAAACTTTTGCAATTATAAAATAGGGAAACTTAAATTTTGGAGAAAGAAATTAGGGTGTAAAAATTCTAGGAATAAAAAAAATTTTGATAGCTATCGAATGGATATATATGAATTTTGGGGAGATAATTTAGGGGATAGAGGAAGATAGAGAGTGGGAACATAGGAAGACAGGGGCGTCTATGTGTCACCCCGTTTACTATAGTGTAATATATGGTGTAGAATTCAATGAGGAAGCACTACATAAAGTTTTTAAAATATTGATTTTATTTGACCATAGATCATCCTAATGAATTCATAAATTTTATTGGAGATGGAAAAATATTACTTGCTTGACAAAAACTAAATAATAAAATCAAATGATTTCAAAGAATTGGCAAAGCATCCACCAAACCACACAAGTGTGGCCTCCTCTTGATTGACCCTCTACTCTCCTTCAATGATGGTGATTCACGTGGAAGAGAATTGATGGCCTCCTCTAGTTCTTCGCATCCAAAACCCTAATTCATAGAGATAAAAAGATCTCCAAATGTCCAAGCTTAATCAAGATGGAAATTTTGATTCCAAAATGAATTCGTTCAACTGACAGATCAGTTTCCCCTCGTGGTGAAATAGTAGAAGCATTGTTTCTTTGTCAGATTGGAGGTGCAGGAGGGGGATTTGTTGAGCATGCATTTATCCTATTTCTACGATTACAGCCTCCACATCAGATCACTCCGCTACTATTGGACATATCCTTGAGGGCTCTCTCTTCCTTTTCTCTTGAATGTTCAAGCATAGAAGAGCCAAAGTTTTAGGAAATTTATCTCTTTTCTCTTCTTGGACATACAATAGGATTCACATCCGTATTTTATAGATTTTTTTGTAACCCATGCGCATCTTGAGGTGGGATTTTAAGAGGAGATTTCATCGTTTAGCTATGAGAAACTTTCCAGTTCTAAACTAAATTAAACTTGACAAATCTTATCCAAATAAACTTTTTAATAGTCTCTTTATTTAAATTAGAAACTAACCGTAGCTTTCACTAATTGGATTAATGTCCATCAGCATATTGCAACTTAACCCCTTGAGTATAGTAATTTGCAACTAAGCCCTTTTTTACGATTTATTATACAAACAAATCTTTCTACCATTAATATTCCATAAGCCGATAGGATTGAATACAAATAATAGTCACTTTCTTAGCTTATGTAATGCCTTATATATGATTGGACTCTTAAAAAATTTAAAATAAAATAAATATATTATTTATTATAACAATTGGATTAACTCTTTTATCAAATACCATGTTCATGGATATTTTTAAGTCCAATGCATTAAAATGGTCATCTTTAATATTCTCTCCAGTCAAGAGTGGTTAATTCCTTGTTAGATGTCCACATGCCTTACATATTATAACCAACCCAACCCAACACAACAGTACATAGCCCCTGATTAGGTATCAACCTTTTATGAAGCTACATAGATCACACATATAGACATCTGTACTCTTAGATCAAAGGATTATTTGTCTACTGTATGAAAAAATTTCTAAAATCTTAAGATTGGTTATTTCCATTGACTATTCTAATTGATCTTATTCAATGCATAACTGTTACATGCATTTGCGTGTTTGCAAAGAATCCATTATCTAGTAGTTGAGATGCACTAACCTATATTGCATAGCAGCATAACACGTGTCAACCATATACAAGTGTGGTGTCAACCAACACTAGATGCTACGAAAAATCTAAGGCATAAAATATTGCAAGTCCATATATCCTATCCAGTATTACGGACATGGGCTTTCTACAATGATACTTCATAGTTGTGTGATTATCACATGTAACATGAAATGACTACATATCCATACAATCATCTATAGAAGTAACCCCTTGGCTTCTGTGCACACAAAATCCGTGCATAATGCATGTGCAGAGACCTGATTGTGCTTGCATCAGCACCGAAAAGTGATAAGCACATGCCCCCAAAAAGTGTAAATCACATTTCGGTGCTGATGCAAGCACAATCAGATCCCTGAACATGCATTGTGCACAGATTCTGTGCACACACAAGCTAAGCCGATGTATTATTTAACAATTATTAGTTATCATGTTAATGACTTTTGAGGGCATGTATATCTAACAATTTCTCACTTGCACTCATAATCAACCATGCATGTCTTATACCTATACAATTAGGTGTTTCTCAAATATCTTCTATGAACAACAGCTTTGTCAATGAGTCCGCCACATCACATCCATCAACATGTTCCATTTCTATTGTGGAAATTGCGATCGTCTCTAATTTGTAGTTCTTCCAACTAATAGCCCTATCAATTAGGGTAAAGAACCTTTTATCAACATTTGATTAGAAAGCCAAGTCAGTATACCTGTCATCCACTAGACCATCATCACCATAAACCAAATGTTACTATCTAGTCCTCTTGGGAGATTTAAGTACGTCCTTTACTGGCGTCCAGTGCTAAAGCACTGGCCTTTTTTATAAGTACCAACTCACTACGCTCACTACATAGCTGATATCGTGCTAGTACACAACATTGTATACACTTTGTTACTCTAACTCACACTAGAACTAAAGTCTGCTAGTCCACTTAGCTTAATGCTCTTCTACCACCACCACTGCCACCACCCCTACTCTAATCGAGATATGAAAATCTTTTTTTCAAAAGCTTAATGGTAAAGGGGTGAGTAAAGAAAGATGCTTTAGAGAGAGAGGAGCATTTTGAAGGGGATGAAAAGTCAGGTATCAAGATGGAATTTACAATAAACAATCCATACGTGCAGCTGAGAAAAGTTAAAGCAGATTAGAAAACTAAGGCCTTAAAAGAGCCCATGGGGCAAACTTTATCCTCATTGTCGAGACACTTAAAGAATCAAATGTAATGACCAAAAACATATAATATTAATCCCACAAAAGTTATACTCGTGCCTCGAGCTCTCATCTGAAGTAGCCATACATAGAGAAGGGACCTTTCTCCCCACTTTAAAGTGATTTTATTCTAATGGTCTCTATATCCTTTATCTAATAACACCTTTTCTAGGGAATGTATTTGCGGAGATTCCTTGAAGTAGGGGTACCAACCAATTATGTTAGGTCAGTTTGGTAACTGCCAAAACTGAATCAGACCTGAATTTGGACCAGGTTGAGAAAAACGGCCGTAACCTGGAAGAACAACCTTTATGGATCATATGAGTTCCTAAAAAATATTGGCTAGGGTTGGAAAATTTGAACCAGGTTGGGATTAGCAAGCCGAACCCTGCAAAAAGGAGCGGTGGGGATGGACATTGGTTGCTCAGGTCAAGAATTGCAACCCTTTAAAGTAGCAAAGGCCTATTAAAGTCTCTATGTGATATTGGTTATCAGGCATCTCATGTATAATTTGCAACCTAGGGCATTAGATTATATTCTCTTGTTGTATCTATCAAGTCATAATATATGTTCTTCTGGTAGATAAAACTACATTTAATGCACAAGGACAAGACATAGGACTATGTGATCATGGCACTTTGTTACCTACTTGTTAGTAGTTTAACTATAAGGTAACATGAATAAAGTTTTACTGCCTACATTATAAAATAAATGAAGTCTAATATCGTTTGTGGGTAGCTAAGCTTCTTTTGTCCTTTAGTTACTCAAATTCTCTTTGTTTCCGGATGAGTATAGTCAAACAGATCTTAACTACAAGTGAACCATAAGTTGTGGTAAGACATGTATTAACGGCCAAATCACAAACTTGGGCAGCACTGATTCTATAAGGCAGTCCTCCGTCAGATTTATGAAGTGGGGGTTCATGTCAATACAAGATCTTGTATGGGCTAGGGGTGTCAACAGGTCAGGTTGGGTCCAAGCATACCCATTTATGAGACCTTAGTTTATCACCAATATCTTTTGTTATTGTCAAATCTTCACTGTCAAACCATACGGTTAAGATTGAGACTTTTGGCACTAGATGGGTTGTTGAGGTATCAAGATTTGAGGATGTCAAATGTAGCACAAATGACAATAACAAAATATCATTTTTTTTCCAAACCACAATGGAGATAAAGTTGCAAAACGTGACCATATGGCAGATGGAGAATACCAAAAGATGGAAAGTTGCAGAACATGGGACATGTGGCAAGTAAATTTCGTAGAGAGGTTTCTACAACTAAATAGAGGTTGCAGAACATGGTACATGTGGCAGCAAAGCAAGGAACATAGATTTAGAAGATTACTAAACACAACTGCACATCTCTATTTATAAATACCAACAGAAACGTAGAGAAGGGACCTCTCCAACAACAGAAAACTTTCTTCCTTCCTCTTCTAGGAAATTTATCTCAGTTTAATTAAACCTTGAAGTTGATTCGATTCCTCCTTAAGATCTATCCCCACCACCTATAGTCTTTGGAGTTGATTTAATTCCTTCACAGATTGCAATCACCATCCACTTTCATCTACGGCCTTGGGAGTTGACTGATAAATTCCTCCACAGTTGCACTACTCCCATCTTCCATTACCATCCACCTTCCACCACAATTTCTATAGGTTGCAACAGCACCCCCATCATCTTGAGTTGCATCACCACCACCATCTACCTGAGTTACAACAACAACAACAGCATCTTAGGTTGCAACACCTTTTCCATTTGCCTAGTTTACAATAGTATTACCACCCCAAGATTCTATGGCAGCAACATCTCAACCCCAGGTTTCCATAATAACAACATCACAAACCTAGGTTTCTATAACAATACCACCACTATTCTGAGCTATAACATCATTGCTACCATGCTAGGTTATGATGCTTGGGCTATAGCATTATTGTCACCATACTAGGTTATGATCATGGTATCAAATATCTCAAAATATCTTAAATATCTTTCAAAATTTGTTCATGTCTACTAAGACCGACACGATATATTTCTATACCGACACGAAACATTAAGTGCTTTATAAAAATTCTTTTTTTTTTTTTTTTTGTTAAAACGATATACGATATCGATGTGTTGAGCAATTATTCCCCTTTCACAATGTATTATTGTCTAATATCAACATCGTGTTATTATGATAAAAAATTATATGAAAAATGATAAATTTTAAATAAAGTAAAAGTGAGAAAAAAGTTGAAGATTAAAATGAAGAGAATCTACTTGTTCTCTATGCTTATACAGTTGGATTATAATATTTTTCTCAATCATTATGTATGCATGTGTATTTTTAAAGAATATTAAAATGCAAGTATGCTAAAATAAACTATCATTCCTAATGAATCTATTTGTTTCATTGTGCATATGTAGTTAGATTAGAATATGCTTTTTAAGTTTTCATGATTTTTACAATATTTCTTTTCAATATTTTCGATATTTCTAATATATTTCTTATTTTGACCTGACCAATATTTCCACCGACACCGACATTTTGAACCTTGGTTATGATGTTATCACCACCATTACAAGCAACTGTTTGTTTTGTACAATGTGTAAGTACTTTATTCACATGAATGAAGCATTATTTCAACAAGTTTTATTTTTCTATCATTGATTGAACGAAGCCTCACCATTGCGACTTTAAAAGTCTTTGGTCTAGAGGCAATAAAAACCCTCCACCTCCAAATTTCCTGATTAATCTTTAAGTGGCTAATTAGACGGCTGAAAGTCCATCTCTCCAATCTCTCTATCTAAATCAGCTTTCAAAGTCCTAAGGTAAATTTGAAATTTGTGCCCACATGGCACTGACACACCGGCACGCAAATTTCTACCAAGTATGAAACACAATTTTTGACTCATGTTAGCTGAGGTGGTAACCCAAAATGGATCCACATATTTCTTATGTCATGTCCTTTAAAAATGGTGGTTTAAGCTCAATAGCCTTCTATAGGTGACAAAGAATAAACTTTTTTTCAAGCCTTGTTTGTTTAAGAAAAAATTGGTAACATTAAGGGGATATTGTTAGTGTAACAGACAATGGGCCACGGAACTAACATGGACAAGGGAAACATACATTTGGTTAATCAGGAAGGGTCTCTATAATATGGAGTATGGGCAGTTTAGATCTATTATACCAGCCTTCCATGTGGCAGAAAAACCAATATCAAACATTAGGTCATTTTCTAATGGACAAACAAATAAAAATAAAACAAAATGCAAAGTACAAATAAATATATTTGTTTTGCTTTTATACTTCTCCAGAATATATGTACTCATCTATTTGTCTAGTTTAAATGCATGGACCCGAACCCGACGTAATCATGTTTTCTAAAACATTAAACCCAACCCAGCAAACCCTACAAACAAGGGGTGGGTATATCAGGTCTTCAAGTAAATTAGCACCCATTTACCATCAACTATAGGTGTTAAATGGATCCTTGGTTTTTATAACCAAATCTCCTGCAATGCTTATAAGACAAAAGACTACCTTCCAATGACAATAAGAAATAGGACATTAAAGAGAAGTGTAATTCTAGTCTAAAACTACACGGTAGATTTTGTTTAATCATGTATATGTGCCTTCATCATCAACCAATTTTTCACCCTCTTCCTAATGATGTCCGTTTTAAAATAACTGAGTATTGCCATTCATGTATTTATCTACCTATTTTAATGCATAACTTTGCTTCATTATTAGGATAAATGTTTTCATTAGCACACAATATGCATGAGGTACACCAACATGTGACATAATGAAGTTAGGAGGTTCTCAAGTAACAATGAGATAATATGCCAGCGATCTACATTATTTAATTTCAGTAGATCAAAATATTCACAATATAATTCAAAGTGAAACCAGACACCTCAATTATATAGTTAGCAAGCGTAAGGCTGCATATTATAATAATGATATCTCAATCGCTAGATGTGTTCAATCTAAGCCTACATGGGGGTGTACAATTACATAAATTGAAATTGAACAAAATCAACAATTGAACACCCTATGGAATAATCACTATCAATGTCACTGTGTAGGGTATTTCATTATATAGGATACAAATTGTCCTTTGACCTGAAATGTTTACATTGTCTAAATGCTAATCTGTAGTTTTATATTATCAAAATGGGGGTTATATGTAGGTATGTTGGGCCGCACACATGGCATATAGATAGTGTGGATGCTAAACAAGGAATTGGCCACTCCTATAAGGAAAAATTATATCCAAGAGTATCTCTAACATCAATTGAAATCAAGAAATCTAGACAATGAAAATTTAATAAACACATGTTTCCTCAATTCGGTGTATTATGTAAATACGGTGTGTTATAAAGGAGAGATTCAAAATTTCTTTGAGGACTCCAATTGATATATGATGATTCCTAACAATTATACATGAACCAAGGACTAGACTATAACACCCTAAAATCTCATCCCTAAAAGAGACTTCGGAGTGTTAATTCACTTAACACTATTTTGACTTATGCATGTTCAAAACCCTTTGTAGTGGAATATTATTAAAGGATAAATTTTCCACTTTTCTTATACAATTATTACACATTTACGGAAGATTTTCTCACATCGATTTTGCATCGGAATCATACATCTAATCTTACATCAGTATAGTAAAAGGAATCTAAACCTTATTCATATCCAAGTTCTCAATCTTTCAAATATTAATTCACATAAACCATAAAATCCAAACTCATGAGTTTTTAAACTTAAAGTAAATTAACATCTTCCTCATAGAAGTCCACATAAAACTGCAACCAAAATAATTACAACTAACTAAACAAATAAAGTCTAAATAGAAAACAAAATCTAAATCCTTAAATGAAAGCTCTTTATCACATATCATGTCTTCTTTGACTCCATTGGACAACACCCGCAAAGTATAACACCCTGCACCATGACACATATTACTGTACACATGTCACACTTAGAATACTAACACATGTCACATAAGTTCTATACACACATAGAATCAGT
>JAOXJP010135442.1:0-13488 GCA_025762735.1 Platanus orientalis | reverse complement strand
ATATATATATATAGAGAGAGAGAGAGAGAGAGAGAGAGAGAGAGAGAGAGAGATTCTTTGCTTGGTTTATTGGTAACAAAATGGTTTGATGTTCAATCAATGCAGGACAACAAGCTATTGTTTGAAATTGTCTGCTGAGCAAGAGAATACTATTATGGAGAAATGGTTGCCCGAACTTAAGACTGCGGTTTTGAATGCTCAGAAATGCTTAGAAGACTGCAAACGTGTTAGGGGTTTGGTGAGTAACTACACTCCTGAAAATCATCCATTTGATCACAACTGGCCATAAATCTCCTGGCACCTGCTTAAGTTTTACTGATTTGTTTGCTTTTACTTGCAGCTGCCTATGGCTTTAACCTCTTGTAATAAAAATATTGTTTTCCAGATTAAGCATAAAATAGCAGATTAAAGCATTCTGAATTTAAATATCACCATTGACCGGGTGAAATATGCTAATGAGTTGTTATGCATCAAAAAGTAGATCAGACCATTTACGTGGCTCATGAGTTGAGCATTAAAAATCAGATCAAATAATTCTGAATGTATAGTATCATGAAGTGTCTCTTACAGTTATTCTATGTTTGTCCTTTAACTATGCTTATTAGTTTGGTGGATTAGAGAAAATTGAGAGTCAAATTATAATTGTTTGGTGTTTGCATAAACCAGCTTTTCCATTTTGATTAATTTATGAAAGTTGAACCTTAGCACAAGTATATATATATATACTATTTCTAACTTTTTACTGTGAGATATTTCTGCAGGTAGACGAATGGTGGGAGCAACCGGCTGCTACAGTTGTTGACTGGGTGACAGTTGACGGGCAAAACGTGGCTGCTTGGCTTAACCGCGTGAAGCAGCTTCAAATGGCATTTTATGACAAGGAGCTTTTATAAATGTAAGCTTCAAGCACTCAGCAAAGAGTATGGGTCTCCAGCATTTTCTCCTGCTTGCCTCTTTTTTGGTTCACTTTCATGCCAAGTTGGAAGATTTCGTGCCTGGGAGTTCTGTTGCAGCACAGGATTAATGTGCCGACGTGGGTTGGGGCACCTAGTGGTGGTGTTTCATGTCCACAGGGTGAGGGTCTATATGTTTGTAGTAGTGGTGTTTCATGTCCACAGGGTGGGTACAGAGATGTCACTTTTTCTCTTTTTGCCCCAACACGACTGTAAAATATATCCCCCTAGGAAGGGAAGTCATTTGTACCATATAATAGGATGTGTTGCTGTTTTCTGGGATCTGGGTGGGTTTCTTAGGAATAATTATACTTGATTAATGCGATTCAAGGACAGTGTGATTTAAAAGTAGAGAAACTGTCCTTAGTTGGGTTTTGTGCTGTGGGCTTGTTCTTATTGAGGTGAAGTTGGCTGTGTGATAACGATCTACAATAATAACTGCTGGTTATTTACAGATTTACTTTTAAATGGAATGCTTGCTCTGTCTACTCCCAACGGACCACGTGTGCATTTGGATAACTTGCTTGGTTTATATATATGAAGCAAAACAGAATAATTTTTAACTTGTTAACACATGGAGATCTTTTTGTCTAAACTAAAGGATTTGTGGAAGTTAACGAGTCGAACCAGAAGCAGCACAATACATTTCTATAACACCTTTCTAATGGCCTTGCAAGGTTGGAGGTCCTTGCGAATAACATGTGGTCAATGTGGTCCTCTTGGGCCAACAAATCAAATCTTGCATGTAACATACGGGAGAGAACCTCCTCGCATGTAATAAACAAGTAGGGTGACAGTGGGTCCCTTACAGAGTTCTCTTAAAAGGAAAAAAAGGAAAGATACTGTTCGACGGGCTGCCATTAACCAATCTTTGGAAGCAACATTCATGAATTCTATCGTCAGATCCCATTGAAGGTTTTCACTTATTGGTGGTATTCATACACGACCACAATTAGTAGTGTCGTTATCACTTGGCTTAAATAGGCCCTCAAGATGGCCAAACACTGGTAATCTGTGTATTAATAAATTTAAGATATAATTATTGTGAATGCTAGCTGTTGTTAACACATTATAATGCAGGGATGAATTGTTCTTGAGCGTCTCTTACCAATCCTAGTCCTCTTAGTAGAAGCCAATATTGTTTAATTTGTGCACAAGAGCTAAAAGCCCTCAGGATTTGGGGTGCCCCCTTAAAGAACGCCTAAGGTTAGCCCTGCATCAGGGGCAGACACATCGTTGCCAAAAAGTGAAAAGCACCCCCAAAAAGTGTAAATCACTTTTATGGCGCTGATATGTCCGCCCCTGATGCAGGGTGGACCTTAGGCGTTCTTTAAGGGGGCACACCAAATCCCAGTTGGGCTAAAAGACTTCGATTGGTTCAGGGGTGTCAAACTTAAAACACATGTGATCTCCTGTATAGAGGATCAGGATCTACCAATAAATGAGTACCACCTAAAAGATTGTCTAGGTAAAAATCATTATGAACAAATGATCGCAGCCATGTATTCCTTTTATTGCATTAATTAATTTATATTTTGGTAAAGGAAATTTATTGCATTAATTTGGAAGGTAAGAAGGATGTTTTAAATTTCTGATTACAATTGAAAGCTTAGATGGTTAAAAATCATTTAATCATGCCTTTTTTATGGCCTTAAGGAATCCCTGAGGTGCGACCCATGCACATACACATGCTCTATGGGCCCTCTAGACCCTAAGCTTAATTTAAAATTTGGCACTTTCGATTTCATGCCATACTTGGGGCACTTAATTATAAACATCCACATAGAGTTGACTCAGATGGTGTCATTTTAAATTATTTACTAGCAAATGAACCCGTGCAAACACAGATAATTAGTAATTTGGTTTCAATCTTACTTAAGGAAAATAATTAAAATACAAAAGACAATATAAAAATTAACTAACTAAACTTATGGAGAAGAGATTTTAGAAAAAGGTGTTATAGAAGTGAGGGAAGTGGGACGTTGAGAGGTAAAAGAATTTTTTGTTTTTTTTGGATGGAAACAAATAAAAGAGAAATTTTAGGAACGAAATTATAGGAAGTGAAAGAAGGGAAGTGGGGGATAAGAAAGTTATTTTTTAGATGGAAACAAACGAATGAGATTATAGGAAATGAGTATAGAGAAAGTGAGAGAGATGAGAGAGATTTTAGGAGAGAACATATAATCAATGGATTAGTGGGACGTGTGAGACAGGAGAAGGAAATAATAGGTGAAAGAGAGATTTTAGGAGAGAAAATCTGGAGGGATATAGTAGTCGAACGTGGAGATAGATGGTATTTTCACATGTGTGCTTGGGTTGAAACCCTGTGAATAAAAGCAATTGGGCTGTCCACTTCGGCACCAGTTGCTATAGATTACCTTGGGTTCTCATGAAATCCTAAAACTACTTTTCTTTAGCGAAGTAAACTAAATATATGATCCTTAAGTGACTCTAGGATCTTCTAGATCATAGAATCAGTTTTTGAAATTCAAGCTTATGATAAAATAATAGGTACATCCAGTAAGGTATTTGAACTACTGAGAATTCAAATGCCTTACGTGATATTATAATGTAAAATACAGCTAGGAACATTGCAAGGGTCCCACATTGGTTACGTTTTCTGATTTATCTTCAATTATAAGCAGTGTTTAAAAAGGTTACTAGGAAAACTCGGATGTGTTACTCCTTACCCACTGCTTCTACTTCGTTTGTACCTAGAACATATGATAACAAAGTTGGAGGAGTTTAACTATAAGAAATTTCAAACGGGGTTTTCTTGATTGAGGAGTGAATAATTGTATTATAATAGAACTCAGCCCATGAAACCCATTTCACCCAATCTTTGGGTTTAAGGCTTGTGAAGCATCACAAGTACATCACCATCGTTAGGTTGACCACCTCCGTTTGTCCATTGGTTTGGGGGTGGTATGAAAAACTAAAATTAAATTTGGTCCCATTCAATTGAAACATCTCTTTCCAAGAGGTACTAGTAAACATGGGATTACAATCACAAACAATTGGTTATGGCATGCCATGCAACCTAAAATCTTGCTAAAAAAAGACTTGCGCTCTACTTACAGCTGTGTAGGGATGGGTGATTGGAATAAAGTGTGCGTACTTAGATAACCGTTAACGTTCTACCACAACAAAAATGGTGGAATTCTAACAGAGTCTGGAAGCAGCATGAACTCATGCAAGTGAAAAAGGAGAGGTGATAGATGGTAGGGAGGCACAACCTAGTGATGGTACAACGTGTGCACTTGATTCAGGAGCGAGAGTGTGGTTTAGTTTGAATGAAAACTACAAAAGACTTTGTTGTTTTAAAGGAGAAATGACAAAAAACTTGATGACAGTAGAATCCTTAGCACAGTTGGTAGAATCCTTGATACCCAAAGTTTAAAAAATAATTTAATATCATATTTCATTTCTACTTACAACATATGCTAACCCATTCATATAGAGAATGAAGGGGGGGGGGAGAAATTCTCTACAAAACCAACTAACCAACATCAATAATAAACGACATCCTAAACAACTAATAGCATTTTCCATGACAAAATCCCTTAATTTTCAATTAAAATATTTATTCCCTAAGACTAACAACTTTTTTCTACAAAAATCTCATTTCCTATGCCAACCAATACCACTTACATAAAACATTAATAAAACTATTTGACAATCTATGAAAGTAACAAAAAACTAGATGCATTTATGATTTTTCCCACCAAATTTCGCTAAGGTTCTTGCATGGAATAACCCATAATCTAAACCAACTTGTTGGTCAACCATATGTCCATGAGAACTAACCCGGCTTGAATAGAACCTAAAGTCAGTTTGCATCACACTCCGGGTGGGGAAAAACTCATCCCCAAGCTTTGATCTTGTTTAGGATACCAAAACTTGCCTTGACGACTTCATCAAAATAAGCTTTATAGTATATATCCCATAGATTCCTTTCTTCCATTATAATCCATATTTGGACAGAAACTAGCTCTAATACTAAATGACTTAGCTCGGAAGCAGCATGAACTCGTGCAAGTGAAGTGGGAGAGGTAGAAAATGGGAAAGATGCATAATTTAGTAAAAAAAACAGCGCATGTCCCTGTTTTGGAATCGGAAGAGTGGTTTAGTTTGAAAGAAAACCACAAAAGACTTTATCATTTTAAAGAAGAAACAATACAAATTGATAACAGTGGAATCCTCAGCACTCTTAAGTTCTAAAATCATATTTCATTCTTACTTACATCATATGTTAACACTCATCATATAGAGAGTGAAATGAGAGAATTGTTTTTACAAAACCCACTAACCAACATTAATAATAAACAATTTCCTAGACAACTACTAACATTTTCCCTTGACTAACTCTCCTAATTCTCAACTAAAATTTTTATTCCCTAAAACTAACAACTCTTTCTCATAAAAGATCTCATTTTCCATGCCAACCAACCCCATTTACATAAAACATTAATATAACTATTTGACAATCTATGAAAGCAACAAAAAACTAGATGTATTTATGATTTTTATCTACCAAATTATACTAAGGTTGTTGCATGGGACAACCCATAACCCAAACCAAGTTGTTAGGCCAATCATATGTCCATGAGAACTAACCCGGCCAACATGGAACCCAAAGCCGGCTTGCATCAACTTCCCTTTAGATGTTGGCAGCCCATCAATGAAATTATGGAAATATCATCCCAAATCTGTGTAGGAATAGGTAACGGTTGTAGTAGCTCAGCTGGAGAGAGATTCTTGACTTCATAGTACTGACATGTATCACATTGTCGGATGAATTCCTTGATTTGAAGTCTCATTCCCTTTCGATAGACTATAGAGTGGATCCAATGTAGTGTAGGCCTCATGAGTGCTTGAGTAAATCTCCTATATGATAGTTTTAGTTAATGAGAAATTTTCACTCAAACATATGCAATCCTTAAAGAAAGTGTAGCCCCTCACAAAAGGCCCAAGGGCCAACCGCCTCTCTCTCTTGACACAATTTGGCCAATCTTTAAAGCCGTGGGTTTGATAAGACTTCTTTTATAGTTTCCAATTACCTACGTACAGCTTAGGAGATTGACACAAATTCCCCCTTCTCATCCATTCGAGATAAGGCATACACTACTAGATTTTCTTTCCCACCTTTATTCCCAAAGTCATAATCCATCAACTTAGTGAGCCATTGTTGTTAGTCCAAGTGGTAATTCTCTATTCTCACAGATACTTTGAACTTTGTTGGTCAATTCTAGCAATAAATTATTAACCCAAAAAAATTCTGTCACTATGTTTTAATTGCTAGAAGAAAAGCCAACATTTCATTCTCGTAAGTGAATAAGGTCAAATTTTTTATCTGCAAATCTTGGCAAAAACAGCAATTGGTCATTGATCTTGCATCAACACTACTCCAATACGTGATCTTGAGGCATTACATTCAACAATGAAGGGTATGAAAAAATTGGGGAGTGCCAGAACTAGTGATTGCTTCATTACATGTCTTAATTGATCAAAAGTCTTTTCCACTTTAGGTGTCCAAGAGATAAGATTATTCTCTAACATGGAGGTAAGTGGGCCAACGATTCTCCTATATCCTTGGATGAATTTTCGGTAATAACTTGTTAGCTCTAATGAAACCTCAAAGAACCTTGAGAGATGTAGGTTTGGGCCATTCAATCATAATTGTTACCTTATCTAGGTCCACAAAAACACCTTCCTTGGTGAGGATGGCCTAAATAATTGACTTGGGTTTGGCTAAACTGACATTTTTCCATTTTAACATGTAACTTGTTAGCCCTAAGAGTAGATGGAGTAATTTTTGCATGGTGCAAATGATTTTCCCAAATCCGGCTAAAAATCAAAATATCATCCAAGAAAATTAGAAAAACTTTATTAGGTAATCTTTGAATACCTCATTCATAAACGACTGGAATGTAGACGGAGCATTTGTAAAATGAAACAACATCATAAGAAATTCTTAATGCCCTTGGTGGGTTCAAAAAATCATCTTCGATAATCACTTGAGTAGACCGTATTTGATGATATCCGGACTATAGGTTTACCTTGGAGAAATATTGTAACCCATACAACTTATCGATCACTAGAATAGAAAACTTATCCTTGATGGTGATTTAGTTGAGGGCCCTATAGTCAATGCAGAATCTCCATCAACCATCTTGTTTTTTTTTTTTGCTAATAAAACTGGTGCTGAATATGAGTTGTTGTTGGGCCTAATCACTTCGGAGGATAGCATCTCAGATACCAACCGTTCAATCTCAGATTTTTGGAAGTGAAGGTAGCGGTAAGGCCACACACAAACTGGTCCACTTCCTTGAACCAAAGGGTTTTGTGATCATGAGACTGAGAAGGGGGCAATCCCTTAAGTTCATCAAACATGTCTTGATAGGATTCTAGAAGTTGTTGTTAATGTAGATCTCCTTGTAATGAGGACAATGGGGGTTGTGGGCCACCCAATGCATACAACTGTAGTAGGACTCCTGACTTCCCCTTTTTAAGAGTGTGGTTGATGTCAGTTTCGCCAGCAAATTTATTTGTTCTAGTGCGGTAGGCCTTGCAACTATACTTCTTTGTCCTCCACATGGAATTTCATTTGTACCTTACAGAAATCCCATACAATGGTTCCAAGTGTTCTAAGCTATTGGGTGCCTAAAACCACTTCATAACCTTTCAATGACAAAAAATAAAAATCTACCCAAATTGAAATTTCTTGAAGACCCATTTGCATGCCCATGCATTTTCCTGTACTAGCCAACTTTTCTCCAATAGCCATCAAAACTTCAATAAGCCCACCCTTTTTGCTAGTTTTTCAATAACGAAATTATGGGTACTGCTAGAATCAACTGGAACCATGATAGTTTGGGGTCCTAAATTTCCCTTGACCCACATAGTTTGAGGGGTGTGAGTTCAACCGATGGCATATAAGGAGATTGCTAGCGTCTCATTCTCAGTTACTTCACTTGTTATTTCTTGAAAAGTGTCTTTTGCCTCTATCTTCATCTGGCCAACAACCGTCAATGAGAAAGAGCTTTTTACAACCCATGGCTCGGCCCAAACTTTTCATCGCAATTAAAGCATAGCCCCTTGTTCTATCTATATTGAAGCTCGGTGGGTGCAAGCTTCTTGATAATCGGTACATTCGAGCGCAAAAAATTGGGTGACTGAGCTAAGGGGTATTGTTACTTGCGGTTGAATCGTTGAGATTGGTACTTTGCTTCATAAAGACGAGTCAACCCAATTCAACCCAATTGCTGTTGTAAGGGTGTTGGGGCGCAATGCTTGGATATCGGCCCGAATGCTTTCCTAAAATTTGCTGACAAAACAGCCCACCTATTGTGATTGTGACATCTTCCCAGCACGACTCAACAACCACTCAAACTGACTCTGATATTCCCAAACAGACCCTGTTTGTTTGAGATTGGTAAGGTCCCCAAAAAAGTCATCATAGAGAGTGGACCCATACCTTGCATGTAGCCCTTCCTTGAACGTGTCCCAAGTGACTTGCTTCTCCTCTTCTTTCAACAACTGACACCACAATTGGGCTTCTCCCTCTAAGTGGTATGCAACCAATGGTACCCGTTCCTCCATCAGAGTGAATTGGAATTCGAAGAATCACTCAATTCTACAAATCCAACTCATCGGGTCTTTTTTCCTAATGAAACAGGGAAAGTCTATCTTAGTGAGTTTAGGTGCAATGAACCTTGTCCCTGTGTCACCCTAGACTGGTCTAGACCCTTTTCGTTTAACGGAGTGCTTGCCATGCTCACGACTATGATTACTCACAAGTTGAATAAAGCGAGTGTTAATGACTGAGAACATCTCCTGTATTTCCTTCAAAATCCTTTTCTGCCCGTGAAATAAGGACCACACTTCAGTTTCCAGCTGGTTAATCCTTTGATCCGCCATAACTTGCTTTAGTACCAAATAGTTATGGTCTTCTATTGCAGCTTCCATAACCCCTACCTCTCCCTCTTTTATCTATTTTGGAGATGGATAAGAAGAAAAAGTTGAACACAATATAGATAATATGGATAGAATGACAAGTGGTTTATTTCGAGGGAAACCTTCCTCCAAGAGTTTGAATGGAATAAAACTTCTTTGATTTCAATCCCTCTCTTAATTGTTTTCATATAGACTCCAAATGACTAAACCCACTACGATACACCCTTCCTACAAATTAGCAACAACTAAAACAAACAAAATTGACTAGAAAACTCAAAATTTGTATAACTACCTGATTCCACTTCTAATTACCCACTTCAGATAACTACTAGACCCACTTCACACTAACTTCTTAACATAAACCCATGTACGAGTATCTCCCTCTAACCCATGTAATTGTAGTGGAGAGAGCATAATCCCATCATCCTCTCATGCTACTTGCCTTAAGTCCATTGACACGTAACAGTTTTGCACCCTTAATACCACACTTTACTTATTATCCTCGGCTTTACTCTTCTTTAGAGGGAACAATAGTACTATGACAACTCCTCAACCTCCACTTGTTCTTCATTGTTCTTCTCAATCACATTAACTCCCGTCTTATCTTTAAGTACACTACTCTTCTCTTGCCATCTGCCTCCAATCTACATCATCTTCTTTGGGTGTATTTTATTTTATCTATCATATTTGTCATGCTTTCTTCTATCCAAATTTTACGTTAATAAAGTCCTTTCATGTTGGAATTCTCCCATTAAATCATGGCATTTTGGGCAAATGTGGTGCGGGATGTTAGACAACCTATATTCAACATCTTGACATATTTTGGTTATTTTAGGTTTATAATTGCAACCTATATCAATCAGTATCAAAGCTTTGGTTCAATGGTTACTGAATCAATTGTTTGCGCCATTTATGGTAGGCCACAATCCAAAATCTTCTGCCTTAGATTGTTCAGCCATCCATGAGAGATTGATGTTGTGTAACGAGAGTATGATAATATGCTGCCTGGTTTCAACTGTAATTCCAGGGCTCTTGGATCCCTTTAACCCCCTTTTCTACCATGCCCATATAAAACATGCATCAATATTTCTATAAATATGGAAATCATTGGGGTCTGACAGATGAGTGTTCTTGCACAAATGTTTTTAGTTCCAGTTGTGAGAACAATGTAATCTTGTTCATAGGATTGTGAACTCTCAATAACTAGTAATCTTCAACATGGTGTATGCTTTTTGATCATCTTTGTCCATGGATATAGGTAATATTACCAAATCACGTAATTTCTTGTGTGCTATGCGATTGAATCTTTATTTATTTTTCTTGTTTCATTTCAGTTAACCCAAATTCTAACTCTTTGGTATCATATATATATATATATATATATATATATATATATATATAGAGAGAGAGAGAGAGAGAGAGAGAGAGAGAGAGAGAGAGAGAGCGAGAGAGAGAGAGAAGCCTCAAGCCCCCATTCTCTCTCATCCACGTGGACACTATCTTAATTTTTCCAAAACACCCTCTATTCTTTCTCCTCGTAAATCTTCTTATTATTAATTATCTTTAATTTATATTTCCTAAATTATTTCTTTCCTATTTATCTTTTAATTCCCCTTCTTTACCCTTTTTCTCTCTCTATTCATATCCTCTGGTCCACAACCTTGGGGCTCCACTGGTAGTCCAAGACACAAATCAGGTGAGGTCCACATATTTTTTGAAAAATCAACTTGCAAAAAAATGTATGGATCCTACGTCTTTGTGTCTTCGACTACTAGTGGAGCACCAACATTGTGGACCAGAGGATACGGCTCCCTCTCTCTCTCTTACGCCTACGTATGCTCCAACTACTCTCAATTAATCGAATATATCTTCCTTCCTTTTTGCAGTACCAATTGACAGTTGTATATTGATGTTTAAAAATAATTGATTTTATCTTTAATGCCTAAAATAGGAGAACTTCTTGCTCTTTTTAGATAAGCCATGCTACACGTTCAAAAAGGAGAAACAGTTTTACTCAATGCTTATTCATCATAACGCCTGTGTCATTTACTAGATTTATATGGTATGATATCACTCTGATCAGATTATTAGAAGAAGAAGTAGCATAACAAAAGAAAAAGGATTACTGAGAAGTAGTCTTACAAAAAAAAAAAAAAAAAAAAACAAAGAAAAAGATTACTAAAATAGTCTAGATGATTCGAACCCTTTCAAGACCTCCCATGCAAATGCCAAAACTAGGGCTATGCATAGGACTGGACCAGCCCAAGCCAACTCCGACCAAGCTTGAAACATGGTCTGAAAAGCCCAGTCCGAGCTTAAGCTCGAAGAGGCCCTATTGGTTCGCAGTTTCAGTCTAAGTTTAAGCATAGGCCATGCTCAGGACCTTGGTTGATATGCATCTAAACCTAACCTGAAATTTTATTGGTAATTTTTTTTGATAAATTTTTTGTTATTAGTATACTACAAAGTTAATATATCATGTACATATGCATGTACGTATATAATATTTGATATTATATTAGACAGTTGTTAAATAAGTTTCATTATGTATATTTTTAATAATGAGAAAATCCTTTACACCGGGGGGGGGGGGGTGGTGGTGCACTCCCTTATTACAAGGGGGCGAGGGTGTGTGGTCCCAATATATACAATTGTTTTTATGATTTTTTTTATTCAACCTTGAAGAACTCGAGTCGGGTTTGTAAAGTAATCCAGTTGCTATTATTTTAACAATCGCGAAAATGCTCCCAATCACAATCCTAGCCGCTAAGGCTTTGATCAATTTAAAACAAAGGGTTGCTAACTTTTAAAGTTGTAGTCTAGATTTTTCTCTTAATTGGTAGTTAAATTTTTTTTTTTTATCTTTATAGTCAATGCATTAAACCAACATATCTTAAAAATATACAACGTAAACCATGTTGCCCGTGCAAATTTGCACGGATTCATGGCTATAGTAACAAGTTGAATACCAAGGCCTTCCTAATACCCCCTCCAAACCACCGTCCATGTTTAATCTGCTGAACTATTATTTTGAGAGGGATTTTATATTCTTTTTGGTTTCTGGGTTTTATTAATCTACAGTATCGCCTCTCTCATACGAGTCCTATCCCATATTGTGTTTCGCTATCTTTCCAGGAGCCAATAATTATCTCTTATATGCAACTAATATACTTAGCGACCATGAGCTTTCAAGTTGACTCGGCTTATATAAATTAGATAGATTTTTTTTGTTTTTGTTTTTGTTGTTTTGATAATGAGGTATCCAGGCCTCTTAGAGCACTTGATTAAAATTTCGGGGCATGTGGACTTTCTGCCTCCCCCATGCACCTGGTAAATTCAGTATTTTAGGCTTGGGCAAGTGGCCCCAAAGGGATGGATTTCAAACTCAGAACCTCCGCTTCGTGAGACATGATCCTGGCCAACTGTGCTACCCCTTGGGGTTTAGATAGATTGATAAGAAAAGAATAAAAGGATAGATAAAGACACATAAATATAGATTGTTTTTAATATCTCTCTCTATATTATTGTTATTTTGTTAAAAGAAGACAGAAAAAGACCAAAGGGGGAGGGATTTTATATGCCACCATTATAGTTAAATATACAGACAGAACCATAGATGGGTAGGTTCAAGGAATCCACCTTCCCACAACTCACTTTTCGCTAGTGATAACTTTGGTGAGCAGGAGTGTCATTATTTGGAATAGACCAACTCCAAGGAAATTTCAAACCCTCCAATTTTTTAATGATGTGTTTATCACCATCCTATATATTTCACATCGCTAGACAAGAGTTAATGGCGGATGAGATTGAGTTGATATCTAAGCATTTCACCTACACTTGATCCAAATGTATCATGAATGCATGGACTCTAAATCTTGCTGACCATATAGAAGAGCATTCTTTTCTCATCTATTCAGTCACGTGACTAAGCATCCAAGGAGGTATGAGTGTGTTAGTTCGAGCTCCTTCGTCGCATCCGGTGCCTCTCACCTGGTAAGTGCCACTGCATTCACATATTTACAAACATATTTTTGGTAATCCAAGTAACCCATGCTTTGGAAAATGGGCTATGGCTTTAAAATCATTATGTGCATGGCCTGGGTGAGATATTTCTTATAAGGATCTTTTTAATGAAAAACTCGTGAATATGGCAACTCATTAGGTAATATTTTTGATGTGATAATCTAAGGAAAAGGATCTCCTGCACCCAAATTTGCATGTCACCCTGTGTCGCCACACCACAAGTTCACATGATTTTTTTTTTATGTGAATTTGGTGCTTCTTTTTAGGTACTTACTTTTTCATTTGAACACTTTTTTTTTTCTTTTTTTTTTTTTAGTTTTAATTCTATACACCCCTTTGATACCTACTTTTTATTTATTTATTTGAAAACCATTTTTTATGGTTTTAACCTTGTACATCCCACCCAGACAAATTGGGTGCAGGAGATCCTTTTCCTAATCTTCATGATCTAATAAATAAAAACACAAACAAGAGAGAGAGAGAGAGAGAGAGAGAGAGAGAGAGAGAGAGAGAGAGAGAGAGAGAGAGATGATTACCCAATGTTTAGGGAGGTTAG
>JAOXJP010135431.1:0-13187 GCA_025762735.1 Platanus orientalis | reverse complement strand
TCCTTTTATAGCAAAACCTATAACATCTCATTGGGCTTACTACTCACCTTAATAGTTTAAAGGGGGTTTTCTAATTTGCCCCCTCAATGGACCTCAAATGAACAAGACCTAACGACTTCCCAACCTATAAAAGAAATAACATGATAATACTTAATTATCATTTTGGTGGTTATCAACAAAACATTTCACTTATCATTGAGTTAACCCGTATGGATTTCCAGTTCGGATTATCAAGAAGAGTAGGTTCAATAATGCATCTAGACCAAGGACTTTTACAACAGAACAAAAACAACCAATTTGATAGAAAATGTAACTTTTATTACTTGAAACAGATCACAATATGAATAAAAATGTACCTTTAGACAGATTACCGTCGTTCTTCTCCTATAGTCAAGGGAGAACTTTGTTGAATTTGACTATGAGATACAATCGATTTGCTTGATGTAGAACTTTTGAAAACTATAAGCTAAACCTAGGTTAACCCTACTATAATTACTACTACTAGTCTAAGATAGAAATAACAAATGATTTTGATGTGTTTGATTGATTCCCTTTTTCTGTTGTCATCTTCCATATTTATAAAGTTCCTGCCACATCTTCAATGGTACAACCATTGCTACCCATGTTTTCATGTTTGCTCATAACCATTTTTTTCGATCTGAATTGTGGTTTCCCACTAGCTGACTAGTTTGCCCGCTATTCCTATCTGGGACAGCTGTCAATCATTGTTGTGCTTTACCCTTTTCATCTTCCATCTGACGTGTTATACTCAGGAACCGTCCATCAAATCATTACTTGATTTCACGTGTCATTCATTGACTAGTGGATTTCAAATTATAGCTAACAAATGCCCCCCGCATGTGTCTGATTATATCTTAACTAGACATGTGTGACCTCCTCTTCATCAGATTCATGCATCCCAACTGTATTGATTATCCTTAGTGGTTCTCATTCAGGGATGTAATTGATTTGACTAGGTAATCCAAACGATGCTCCTTTTAGGACGAAATATCCTTTGGCTTTGATTACTTCAAGGATTTTCCCAACTTCCGATAATCTTAAACAAAATGAATGGCGACTTCTTTATGGAAAACCAAACCGTCTACATTACCATCTGTTAACCCTTTCCTTGGCGGGTTTATAAATACCGACTCTAAGCTTCAATCCATGTTCATCCCTCTTCGACATGATTCCACCCTATCTTCTCTGCGAAGATGTCATTCGATCTCGATACTCTGGAGTGGTTTCAAGATTTGTTAAATGGTTTAATTTATTTTCCTGGTCTGTACTTGGTACCCATGTTTGCTTGCTCAGGAGAACGGTAGTTGTTGATTTCCCACGCCATGTCCTCAACTTAACCCACCACCCTACAACTGAAAGATGGTCATTTCATCTTGGGTCTCCTTATTTTAAGGAGCTTGATGAGCACACGATTTTGTCATGCGACCTTATAGTATATCTTAGGTCGTGGAAGATTGTCTTACAGATTAGGAGATGATGTCATCCACAACTTTAGAGATGGAATCCCACTCTACACGTAGCACCTTCAACGGTCAGGGATGGAAGCAAAACTGAGGAGAGGCACACTAACTTGAGCCTCTCTTCCTTTGATCCTTGAACTTGGAACCACTACACTGGACAGCTCCTGAATGACCTCTAAAGTAACGGATGTACCCCATCTAGGTCCTTGGTCCCTGATGACATACTGGTTGAATAGTTTCTACCGGAACCTGCGCTCAACCTCTGTTAACCGCCAACCCCGATGCTTTATTTCGACCATATGTAGGTCATTTCATGTTTCAAGAAATAATGTATAGTCTAAATATGAGCCTTTGACATTGTTTATCTAGTTTCAGGACATTTTTTCCCTTAGACATTGTTTGTCTCGAGAAGAATCTTTGTAAATTTTAATTTATATATAATGAAAATTTCATTTAGATACTTTATCCTTGGATTATTTTCTTTGCCATTAAACTTAGTTGCATTAGACCCTTCTTATTATAGGACATTTCTTGTCTTTATATGAGCCATAGAGTTTAGCTCATATTAATTTGTACGTGACATTTTTTGCCTTCAAATTCCTCCTCTTGATACAGGGGTTTGTATCGCTTTAACAATTTATTGCCGAACCTCATTTTAGTGTGCTTGAGTTGACGTATATCATTCTCCAATACTTCGTTATCCTGGCTTAGTCTTTCCTATGTGGATGGCCATCTTTCCATGCTCAAATTCTTTACTTTCAAAGGTGATATTGACTCCCAGGATGCATCATCAAGTTAGTCTTTTCTAAGAATCTCTCCCTTAAAATGGCTCAAACCATCTTGATTAGTCATTTTAAAGCCCCAAAGTGTTATGCTTCTAGTGTTAGACTTCTTCCTCGAGACTTTCAGTGAATAATTCCTCTGTGGTGAGAGACTTTTCATTTTCGGCCTCTTCCTTGGTTAAGATTATATCCATCGAGCCTAAGTTTGTAGACCAAGGATGTAGACTGCTCATTGCTCCTTTGGCCCTTTTACTCCTTCCATTTCTAAGTCCCTTTCTTGAGTCGATGTCGCCTTCCAGGAGTAAACTTGTTTTTTGTCGACAACATGTGCCCTGACTCTATTCAGCTCCATTGAATATTGAGTCAACACGCATAGTTGAGTTACATGGTTTTAAGGCACTTGACTTTATTTTTCGAACCTCGACATCTAGGTTGAGTGATTGTTTGCCTTGACACTTGACGCTCATGTCTCTTGAGTTGTAGTGACTATTTCGGTCATTCCATGACCACTCTGCTCGAGCTTTCCATATTACGTCAACTGTAAATACATCAACTTTTACTAGCCTCGAGACTATAGTGACTCTTCCCTTTTGGCCTATCAATCCACCCTTGTGCTCGACTGTTGCTTGACATCTCGTGTCGGTTAACTTGCTAATTATGGGTGTATTAATGCCCATTTATACTGGGATATGATTAAACTTTACTTCTTTTGCTTGGCATACCATTTAACATGTCAATTCTTCATCTGACACTTTCGATATTGCCAACGAGTTTATTCTTTTTTTTAACAACCATTGAATGCACCTGGCAAGACTAATGAAGCCAGCATTGAGTAGCTTCTTAATCTCCTCTTTAACTTTCAACACAACCTCACAGGTCACATATCGAGGTGGGTTTGTTAGAAAGGAATGTATCATTCTTTTCTCGGCAATCGGTGTTTGACCAACTTTCTGTCTAGACCAGGCATTTCTGAATAGTCCCAAGCAAAGCAATCCTTGTATTGCTTGAGGACCACCTTCATCTTCTCAGACTCTAACAACTCGAGCATAGCACTAACATATGTTATCCATGGGCTCTCTATCAAACCCAAGTTCACCTCTTTTGGGTCATCCTAGACTTTAGTCTTTAAACATCCAGCTTAGTTAGGGCCATGCTTAGCTCTTTCTCTCCTATGGCTTCAAGCTCATAGGAGCTTTTGGATGCAAAGCACTCAGTAAGGTACATCTCAATTTTTCTATTTTTCAGATATCCTGAAAGTCTTTTCTTGGCTATTTGAATGACCTTTGCCCCTACTTTATCTGAGTCAGTCATCAGCTTCCTTTTCATCATACGAGCCTGACTCCTTTGGCCCTTCTAGCAGGTTGGGCTTAGCTAGCTCTCTATACAGATCTTCAAACTCTTCTCTTATGAAGGAAGCATCATCTCGAGTCTTCTGAACTGTGACTTCTATGGGCTTCCCTTCTCCATTGTATCCCATAAGCTTGACTTTTCCTACATTGTCATCATATAGCTGAGCCTCAACATTGTTTGTTGAGGCAAGAAAAGGCTTTTTATTTGTGTACACCACCTTAACCGAGTTATTATGTAACTCCCCTGAACCAGGATTTGGATATGGATCCGTATACGGATTCAAAGTTGTCGCTTATCCAAAAAATTCGATGATCACATAATGACCAAAGTCATGGACCGATAAATAAGATCCAATATAGTTCACATTTAATCCTTAATTTATGATCCTTTGAGTTCATTTAATTAGATAGTTAGAAAAGTTGCAAAAGCGTGCTCAATATTCAATAACCACATATATTCAAAACGATAATGCAAAAGCATAATTAAAGGTCCAAACAAAGATCTGAGTCCAAATAATAATCCAATACAAAGGTCAAAGTTCATAATCTCGATGACTTGTGTTAGTCAAAGGATCCAATGTTCGATGATATTTGGAGTGTTCAAAGTTCACTGTTTCTAAAGGTTTCGAAGTTTATATGGTTCAATGTTCGAAGTCTAAAGGTTCAATGTAAATCATTCGTATGCTCTGGCTAACCTCACGGGTAGGGTCCTGATCTCGTGCCGAACCCCACGAGTAAAGCCAATGTCCTTGTTGTATCCCTAAGGGTAGGGTTGATGTTTGTGAGCCAAAGAGCATGCTTGAAGTACTTTCTCACACTTAGCCTTGTGAGTAGGCCCGAATAGTTGGGGACACAATTAGCCCAATGTTAAGGTTTAAATCGTTAACTGCCACATTTAGCCCTATGACAAAACCCAAAGAGTTAGTAGACACACTTAGCCCTGTGTTTAACTTTATGTCAAGGTCCAAAGGGTTCAAGAGTCTAAATTCCAAAAAGATTCACATCAAAAAGTCTAAAGGTCCATATAGTTTCGATAATCAGAATATTTCTATAATGTGTAAAGCAAGTATAAACATCATATTATCGTAAATCAATCATTTCAACGATATATGATTTACTTATATTTAATGTTAGCATATGATTTGATATTCATAAGTTTGGAGTCATAATAATTCATTAAGATGTCACATAAAATCAATGATTCAAGCATGTAATAGAGTTAGATGATCCACACAATTCACACAATCACATAGGGAGCACAGATTTTGATAGCATCAAGGAGTTCAATATAATTCTATAGAAATTTCAAAAAATTACATAGCATTCCAATGAGTCAAATTAAAGAGATCAGTCAATATCACTTCAAATGTTCCAAACAAAAGGATAAGGCAAGATGGTCTTGCAAATTGATCATAAATGGTGTAGATCTTAAAGGATTCACAACTTCACATAGATTTTTCAAAGATTCACATAAGGAAAATTCAGATTTTGCATGTTCTAAAGGATTCATTGAAGAAAATCAGTTCACATAATGTTTAAGATCAATAAATTTTCACAAAAATAGATGTAGATCCAAAGATTAAGCAAAATTCAATGGTCTCGAGCATAAGTCTACCTAATTTTTGGAGGTTTCACTAATAAAGAGTTGTTCCAAGCATAAGAGGTATGAAAACTTACCAAACAAGTGAAAAATCATAGGTTTAACATGTGTCATAGGAATGAATTCATAGATATCCAACTATCTCAGAGAATTCCATGGCTAACATCACATAATCTAGAAACAAAAGAAGAATTCCATTCAAATTGCCCATAATAAGCAGGATTTACTTACTAAGGAAGCTTAGATTCTAGGATTCACAAGGTTCAATGGTTTAAAGCATAAGTTCTCCATAGTTCAAAGATTCTAAAGAGTTCTAATCACCAAATTTCAAAGATCAAAGAAAATCAAAAAGGAAGTCGCATCACATCATCCATAGTAAGATAGATTTACTTACTAAAGCACTAATCCAAGATCTCCAAGCAAGAAACCTTTCACTTCAACCTCTATTCACACATTTCTCTGTAATATAGGCATAGTTTTAATATTAGAAGAATGAAACTAGGGAGTTCTAGTATAAAAGCAAGAAATTCTAGTTGATTTTCCATGGTTAGAAGTGAAACTTACCCAAATAGGAAAGAAATCTCGTTTTCTCTCCCAAGCTCTCTAACCTCTCTAATTCTTCATTTATTAAGTATAATCTAACATATTTTAGGGCAAAAATGATGTTATAGTATTCATTCTATGAGATTACCCTTCCCCAAAAACATTCCATGCGAAATAGGGTGAAAATCCCATTTTTTCCATAATCCGAGCTATTTGGGACCCCTCCCCACGATTGGGGACCCATCTCAGATACCCCCAGAGACCCATCTCAGAGTTTGGAGACCGATCTCAATGTGCGACTTGAATTTTGAAGTTCTGGAAAATGACTCGAGACCTATCCTAGATTTAAGAGATCGATCTCGGACACCCCTCGGGACCCATCCCGATTCCAAACTAGCTTTTTCAGCTTTAACTCTTGCGAGAAAAATGGGCATAACTTTTTCCATGAAACTACAATTTACACACCGCTTGATGCATTGAAAACTAGACTCGAAGAAATTTCCAGTTATGCATGGTTCATACTCAAATTTTCTTGATATTGATACATGTTTTCCCATGAAGTTACCCTAATTATGAACTTGGGAAAACTTTGCAACTTGACAGATTCATGGTCTAGCTTGGGTTCTACACTTCTTAATTAGTCCAAATGGTTTCTAAACCACTCTAAGGTATGTGAAATAACAAATATACCCTTACACATGCAAAATTACATTTTTACCCTTTTAAGACATTGCAAGTTGTTATATATTGTCATTCCAAAATAGCAGCAATTGGTGTAAAGATAAAGGGACACACCAACTTGAGTGTATCCAGTCTCTACCTAGTAATGCGTTATAATTCAAGGAAGTGTCAACCACAAAGAAAGTCATTATTTGGGTCTTACTTCCTACTCTTAGTTTGATGGAAGAATTGCTCTTGTTCTAGTCGCATTACCAAAAAATCCACAATAGGAAACATCTGTTGGTACAAAGTCATTATCAATTTTTGATAACTTATTCATCATGGAGACCGAAAATATATTCATTATTGCTCCATTGTTGATTAAGACCCTACTTATAGGTTGACCCTCTATATGTACCTTAATGTACAATGACTTTAGTTGAGTCATACCTTTGGATGGTTTATGAAAAACAAGCTTACCTGTTACTTCCTTTAACTATGCTATTGGTTTGATATGCTTCAAGGCTTCTTCCTCAAGTTTAACTGCAGTAGGCTTCTTGGTAATAATATCCTAAAATTCTTTTTTGACTTTGAAAACTTGGTCTTGTTAAGCTCTAAATCGACAGGCAAAGTGAGTATCATATTGTAGTCGTTCATTCTTTCTAGGTAACTGTCAAAGCAAAGTATAATTGTATTTCCGGTGTTGCTTGATAGGTGATTCATAATAGATATTGAAGGTGTAAAGGAGTCTATAAACAATCCTTCATCACCAAAGTCATCGAAGTCATCCTCACCAGAAGGCATCTCTACCATGTTTTCCTAAGAAAGACACTCCTGCTTTTCTTCCTTTCTCTCAGAGAGTCGGTAGTATTTCTTGTGGTCTTCTAGGCTTCAAAAAAATCAGCACATGCACTGTTTGTGGCTCTTGGCTATCATTAACGTTGAGGATAGGGTAACATCCTCTCTCGAGCTTTTTATGTTCCCTCTTGCTAGATTCATCCTTTGGTGACACCTCAACCTGGCTGACCATTAGACACTAGTTGGGTTTCTGTGGCCTTCATTTGTTCTGGACACCTCTTGCTTCAACCCCAACCTCTAATCATAATTTGAGGCTTGATCCCCTTGTCATGAGGTGGCCTATTGTCTAAGCTATCTTCATTTTTGGGTTTTCGTCATCGACGAAAACTTTGGGTTATACCCATACTTATATATTGGCATGCTCCAGATGTGAGGCTTTTGGGTTGGCGAGGTCAATGTCACCCATCTATTATGGTCCACTTGAGGTGGTTTGATCATCATCGAGTGCCGATATTATTCATGCAATGACTTTTTTCCCATCTAGGGCTTGTTTACATATTCTCCCCTCTCTTTTGCCCATTTATTGGGCCGCAAATCTTTGTCGCTTGGGGTCCTAGCCCCATTAACTATCGAGGGGTCTTTCTTTCTTTTTGGCTGATTCCATTGGTTGGAAGCCTCCTGGTTCCATTTTTTGGGTCACTGCCATAAGTCGGGCCATTATTTGGCCACATTTATCACACATGCAGAAGTCACCGACATCGATCTCAAATTTCTCCTCATTCTCGTTGACTTCAGGATCCCATGTCATCGCCTAGGAGGATTCAAACTTAGCTTTCCCTTTTTCAACCATTCTTAGGATCTCTTTTGATACTGAGGCCTTTGATGATAAGCCTCGAGCGGTCGAATGATTTCCTACAGAAGTGACCACATTTATAAGTGTCATATCTCTATGTGCTTCAACATTCAACTCTTTATTATTTGAAACCCAATTTATAGTGATCATATTGGTATCCACCAATTTTGAAAAAGGGTTAGTGTCAACCTCTATGGCGTTAATCTTATCAGAAAATTGAAGCAACTTTTTGTTGATTCTTTCTTAGATGACATTACAGAACACTACACGGTTGTTCATTGAGTGTGTAAAGAAATTATGTCATTTATAGTAATTCCTTCCACGTAATTCCTCATGGTTTAAGACTTTATGTTTCCCAACCAACTTGATTTACTTATCTTCGAGCAACAAGTCGAATATTTGATCCATCCTATTCAAATCAAAGGAATAATTCTTTATGGATATTGTTGGCCTATTCAATTCCTAGGCTTGTGAGTCTTTCCTAGCTAAAGTGTTACATGTGAAAGGCCTATTTCCAATGAACTCTACCAAATCAACCTAGTAGTTTGGGTCTTGATAGTAAGTCCCATATGATGCATTGCGTTGTTGATTCACCTCCCTCAGAATACTTTCATATCGAGTAGCCTTTTCTGATAATTTGAAAAAGTTGAAGAAAGTCATTTCTTAGAACTTCCTTCTTAACTTGAAGTTGAGACCATCCTGGGAAAGTTTTACGAACTCGACCTTAGGCAAACCAACTGAGGCACCTTGATTTGGCCTGTTTGATCCGCATGATAAATTGTTTAGCCATTTCTTCTGACTGTTGTTTTAGTCTGGCAAAATCAATTATCGACACTCCTAGGTTTGTTCGAGCAAAATGGGATTGAAATTTGTCTTCAATTTCTTTCCAACTTTGAATCCAGTTAAGTGGAAGATTTGTAAACCATGTAAAAGCTTGTCTCATCAACGAATTGGGGAACAACCTTAGTTTATAATATCCCTTATTTAAAAATTCTCCACACTGGGTGGTAAAGCGGTTAATGTGTTTCATAGCTGTTTTACTATCTTCACCTAAGAAGGTGGCAAAGTTGGGTATCTTGTACCCTCAATGAAACTCATATTCCTTATCGATTTGCTCATGATAAGGTTTTTTGTAGGCAGACTGTGTAGTTTGCCTAAGACTAGACTCATATAATTTATCGGGGACGTTAATCACCTGTTCTCGAACACTCTAGGCTTATCCTTGTGGTGTTGCGCCATATGATCACCTCTGGGCCTGATATGCCCCTTGAAATGGTAGAGGTTGCACATTGGGTCCTATGCCTACACTACCATACTTGTTGGTATCTGAGAAGGGGTTACCTCAGTAGTTTAGTGGGTCTGACCTCCTATCGGGTAGAGGGTTGTATCTCACATGCTTGTGTCCCATGACATTTTTTCTATGAAAAGGATAACCCCAATTTGGAAGAGCTAGCCTTCTACTGGGTGGAGGCCTTCGCCCCGCATGCCCATATCTGTTCATGTTTTGGCCACATTGATCAGTTCTCTACCCTTGTTGGGTATTTTGGTCAAAATAACTGCTCTTACCATTATGTTGGTCTAGTCCCTTGTTTTGGAGTGCTCACGGTTTATATCGAGGTTCACCTCTTGGTTAGAATGTGGGGTTCTTATGAACCTTGTACCTTTTAGATCTTACTAGTATGCTTGGCCCAACATGATAACCTACATAACCTTGAACTCTATGTACCAATCCCCCTGTTTAAGCCGTAATTGGTTCATTGAGATATGGTTCAAGGAGGCCTTCGGTCCTGGGTTCCACCGGGTATCAGAGAGGTTTGTCTTGTCCCCTAAACCCATGTGAGGTCTCTGGGACATCTGTTCCATTCGTCACCCATCTACTTCTAGTATAAGGGTTCTCATTGGACAATATGTTTTCCACGATAGGTTAGAGCACCTTGAAGAAGACTTTGGCTAGCACATCTGACATCATTTGAAAACCTTTCTCTATTCTCTTACGGAAATCATTGAGTTTTCCCTTTAGGTTTTGGGATGATTCATTCGTCTCATTTTCACTCAAGTTGGCAAGTTGTTTATCTTTTTTGGGTGGCATTTTAAAATACTCCCACTGTAGTCGCTAATCTATTACTTGTCAACAAAAATTCTCTTTATCACCGGGTTTACTTATATGGATTTTTGGTTCAGATTATCAAGAAGGATATGTTTGGTAATGCCTCTAGATCGAGGAATTTTACAACATAACAACAATACCCAATTTAATAGAAAATGTAACTTTCATTACTTGGAACAGAGCACAATATGAATTGAAAATGTACTTTTAGGTAGATTGTCATCATTCTTCTCCTAAAGTCAATGAAAAACTTCATTAAATTTGACTGTGAGATACAATCGACTTGCCCTGATGCAGGACTTTTGATAACTACAAACTAAACCTAGGTTAATCCTACTGTAACTGCTATTGCTAGTCTACAATAGAAATAACAAATGATTTTGATGTGTTTGATTGATTCCCTTTTTCTGTTGTCGTCTTCCCTATTTATAAAGTTCCTGCCACATCTTCAATAATACAACCGTTGCTACTCATGTTTCCATATTTGCTCATAACCATTTTTTTTTTTGGTGTGAATTATGATTTCCCATTTGCTAACTGATCCAATTGATGGGCTTCCCACTTCGCTAACTGATTTGCCCGTTATCTCTATCTGGGGCAGTTAATTGTTGTTGCGTTTTACCTTTTTCATTTTCCATTTGATGTGTTATATTCAGTAACCGTTAGTCAAATCATTACTTGATTCCACATGTCATTCATTGACTGATGAATTTCAAATTATAACCTAACACATTTTTCAAAAAAAAATATTAAAGAAAAGAGAATCCATATTTTGAATCTCCCAAAAAGGAAATCCAAAACTCACAACACCCATGACCTCTTATAAGGAGAACAGATGCCGCAATCACCAAGACAAGAGGGTGTTGGCAATAGAAAAATGTGGCTGTTAAAATTTTTGATATAAAGATCGATTTTAGTCTTTCCTTCTTCTTGAGTTAGTATTAAAGGAAAACGTAAAGTATCATTATTGTGCAACTTGAAGAATATTGGGAAAGATGCCAATCAAAGCTCCTAACGTACCCTAAGGTCTAATAATTGATTTCTGTTTGACACAATATATCTCCCGTACATCTTTTATAGTTGCCTTGGCATAGGCATAATTTGCTTGGTTATGCAAGTTATGTGAAGTGAGATAATACAAGTTGAAGGTGCTAGAAGGACTAGAGGAAGGCCAAAATTGACCTGGGTAGAGGTAGTAAAGAGGGACATGGCAGCTTGTAATTTAACGGCAGATAAGGCCCTAAATAGAGCAGAATGGGGGAACAAGATTCGTGTAGCCGACCCCAAATAGTTGGGATAAGGTTGTTTGTTGTTGTTGTATTTACATCTTTCCATTTTCTAATACTAAGCCCCCTTCCTTTTTCAATAAGCAGATCATACTCCAAGCGATCTAGTGGTGCTCAGATTTATCGTTAAAGGAAGAAAAAAATGAATTTGCTCTTATTCTCTCTTGCGTGGACGGCTAGGTTGGAAAAGACATCTATCTTCTTCAACTTTGAAGTTTTAAAACTCGAAATGGTTGTCCCTAGAGTAGGGTTTAACACCTAGGGTGGAGGCCCTTAACTATCCTAGTGTTATTTCCATTGTTGGTGGTTCGTTTCATCATTTCAAGGGGGATCTACAACAAATTGGGGTGGAATTGCATCAACATGAGTGTGATAGTGTGTAATTGGACTTGTTTCAAGTAAGTGGATGTCTACATTATTTACATGAACAAATCGTTGTGAAGTTTTTCCATTGAAGATGTTTAAAATTTAGTTCTCCATTGTGAGTGCCATTCCCCAAAACCCACACAAAAATCGGGGTAATAAATGCGGAAGCACGTGTGCAGCGTCGTGGATCTCGGAGTGTGACATTACCCTTTCCTTGCGAAAGGGGTTTCTTACTTAACTTACTTATTTACAAGGTAATTTTTTTTCATTCTTTTATCCAATTAATTATCCTCTATTACCAAACATTTGAAGCAAAAAAATATAATCATACGAAACATCCATTGTTATCAAGTGCAGCAGAATATATCATCATGTATACTAAACTACGCAACGGAAAGTTATCAGTAGCACCAAATATTTATATCAAAATTGAAATCAAGTAACCCATGTACGGTCTCTACAAAAAGGAAATCTCCTATGAACCATGTAGGGTTCTTGACAAAATTGAAATTTCAAATAAAAATGGTGGGCAACTAGTGTCGTCTTCACCTATTAATGCCAGCTGATGATTAGGTCCAGAAATGGGTCATAAGACCAGTGTAGCTAGCAAAAATTCCCCAGGGCGTCAAGGGTTATCCCACAAAAATCCCTTAGGGCTCAAGGGTTATCTTGCAAAAATCCCTAGGGCATCAAGGGTGGTGGGCAACAAGTGTCTCTTCACCTATTATTGTGATCTGGTGATTGGGTAGTACTGAAATGGGTCAATAAACCAATATAGCCCACAAAAATTCCTCAGGGTGTCAAGGATATGCCCACAAAAATCCCCCAGGGCATAAAGGGTTAGCCCGCAAAAATCCCCCAAGACATCAAGGGTGGTGGGTAACTAGTGTCGTCTTCACCTATTAATGTCATCCGGTGATTAGGTCCAAAAAAAGTCCTCAGAATTAAAACGGTACTCTAAAATCCATGCATATATAAAGTAATATGTAATTATGTAATGATACAATGCAAGATATGTACATTTAATCAAAACTCATTTCTGAAATAATGTGAAGCTCAGGCTTAAACCAAACGGAAAACAATAGCTCATACTCACACCAAAACTAAGAGCTCAAAATTCCTTTTCTAACTTTCCAAACCGATAATAGCATAAAAGTCTCAAACAAGTCATTTGGATGCAATGATAGTAATATGGAATTCATCATATCAAATACAAGTGGAGACAATCAAGTGAGAAGCACAATAATAGCTGTTAATGTATATCAATTCCATGAGCATGTGTTGTGCACAAGGGTAGTGCTAGGAGTCTTGTAAGTGTCTTATGTGAGCTCACAAGTTTAAATCATGAAGCCAAGAAGGACC
>JAOXJP010135420.1:0-13489 GCA_025762735.1 Platanus orientalis | reverse complement strand
GGGTCACTGGGTCACCGGTTCAACCAATGGGTCATTGGTCAAACCGCATGGTCAATTAAAAATTAAATATATAATATAATGAGTTGAAAAAATTATATTACAATTTTGTATTACATATTTTTGAAAATATAATGTAAATAGACAAAAATGACATGTATAAAAGTTTATGGTAAAAATGAAAGTTTTGTTTAAATTATTATGTTTTGGTGATAAGAAAAAAACAATAAATGGTTCAATGGTCTAGTGGTTAAGACTTTAAGTTTTAAATGTAGTTACCGGAGTTCAAATCTTAATAGACCTAGTTTTTTGTACTTTAATAATTTATAAACCCAAGTTTCAAGAGATGGTCCAATCGGGCGGGTTGGGCGGTTCAATGAAAAACCCACTGGGTTTGACTGGGTTAATTGCAAAAACAATCCATTAGAAAACCTAAACCTTTTCAGGTCTCGGGTCACTGGTTCAATCGGTCCAGTCCGGTCCGAGTTTAATAACTATGCTTGGGACCCCATTCTTATAAAAAAGCCACCAATGATTTGTCTTGGTATTTTATCATATGCCTTTTCTAGGTCAATAAAGATCATGTGAATATCTTTATTCTCTCTATACTTTTCCATCAATCACCGAAGTAGGAAAATACCTTTAATTTTTGATCTCCTAGGCATAAATCCAAACTTGTTTTCAGATACTCTAATTTCACGTCTTAGTCGATGCTCAATCACCGTCTCCCATAGTTTCATTGTATGGCTCATAAGCTTGATCCCACAATAATTTGTGCAATTTTGGATGTCCCCCTTGTTCTTGTAGATAGGAACCACAATACTTTTCCTCTACTTATCCGGCATTTTTTAGTTCTAATGATATTGTTGAAAAACTTAGTTAACCATGATAAGCTATCTTCTCCCATACATTTGCAAACCTCAATTGTGATACCATCTGGTCCTAGTGCCTTTCCTATCTTCATCCTCTTCAAAGTCTCTTTAACTTATGATACTCTAATCCTTTGAAGATGTCTATGATTTCTAATCTCCTCTACTTTGCCGATTCCTAAATTGGCATTCTCTACATGATCCTAATTTAATAATTTTTTAAAATAACTCTTCCACCCTTCTTTAATTTTTTCATCTTTTACCAAGACTCTTTGATCCTAATTTTTTATGCATCTAACATGGTCTAGGTCTCTACATTTCCTATTACTCATTTTAACACTTGTCTCACCATCCTCATTTATATACACTTGTTTCACCATCCCTAATACATAACTTCATCATATTCCTTAAAGTTAGCATCGCTTACAACTTTCTTAGCTTTTTATTTTTATTTTTATTGTTTTTATATCTTTCTAAGTCTTCTATATTTTTAATCTTTTGCCTTCATCATTCCTCCACCAAGTTTCTTGGATGGTTTTACTTTCCCTCTAGATTTTCTAAGAACCTCTTTTGCTACTCTTTTAACATAGCTAGCCATTTCATTCTACATGACTATTATATTTTCTTTCAAATTCCATTGCCCCTCATTTTTCAATTTATCCCTAAATTTACATTAATTTTTCCTTTTTTAGGTTCCACCATCTAATTCTTGTGTAATTAATTTCTCGTTTATTTCTTTTCCATCTTTTAATACGAACATTTAACAACATTAGCCTATGTTGTGTGGTTAGACTCTCCCCTATAATAACTTTACAATCTTTACACATTAACCATTTTGTCTTCCTAGTACAAAAAAAGTTTATCTGACTTCTATTTAATCCACTTTTGAAAGTAAACAAATGTTTTTTCTCTCTTTTTGAAATATGTGTTTGCTATTGCAAGATCATTTGCCATTGCAACAAAAAAAAAAAGACACGAACTGAAAAAAATGAAACACCATGAACTTAAAGGCCTGTCAATAGAAAGGAAGCCAAAGGAAATACCAACAACTCTTGTGAATACACAAATTCATGGAATATGATTTCTGTTGAAGAAATGGTATGATTCAATGACTGGAACAGCTAAAGCTTTTTTTTGTTAAGGAAATGATTTTGATAAATAATTTTAACTTTGGAGTTCATAATTAGATCAAGAGCAAGAACAATTAAAAGCCATAGCACTAAGATTTTACCACATTATACTTGAAGGCTTTTCCCCATAAACAAAATATGATAGGAGTGCTATTCCAGCCTTCCCAATCGCCAAGGGGATCCAAATGAATGGAAGCATCCTCTTAATTTGTGAAAGCCCATTTTATAAATATCATGAGGTACCCAGCATGCTGCTTGAGAAGATCAGAACAAAAGTAGTACAAGAAAAGTTCCTCACCAGTATACTTCCCATTCCTCTCATAGTCATCCAAGAAATGAGACACTACGGTTGTGGGAATTACATATCCAATATTTTCAGCTTCTTCAGATCTGTAAACCTAAATGAAAGGCCTAATAAGAAACGTAACATAAATAACATAATGTACCACACGAGTGATTCTCATACTATCAGGAACAAAAGAAAGATGAGAATCATATGTTGACAAAATTGCATATATGAAAATTTTGACAAATAAGCATCCATGTGTCCAAAATGAAATTTGGAAAAATGGTGTCAAAATTAAAAGATTGAAACTTTACTAAACACATGAAGCAGGAAAATATTATCATATTGTCTCAGTTTATTATTCATCTTCGAGTAAATCTTTAAACTATGTCGAGAGTGCACCAGAGAAATCTACCTGAAATGCCACTCCAATGCATTCCCCCTGGTCATTGAATGCAGGACCACCACTATTTCCTACAATACAACTAGTATATGAGGTGAATGTTTTAAGAAAGTAACAAATAAAACATCATAATCCTCAAGCAGCAATATATGAGCAACCCTTGTGGGCATAAGAAATACTGGATTAAAGAAAGAAAAAAAAAACCATAGAAGTTTAACGGAAATGGAGCTAAAGTTGGTAGGCATCACTAACCAGGGTTTATTGCTGCATCAATTTGAATGCCAAGCAAGTCAGATGTCCCATGAGCATAAGATGTAACCTGGTAATACAGACACGGAAAATAATTGAGACATTGTTATTTGGTAAAAGAAACAATGATAGATTGTAACACTGGCAAAAGATGCTCAGCACTTTAAATTGCTGCAGTTTGATGTTGCTTATGGACAGCCCAATAATTTTAATCTTTTAAAATGGAAACCTAAGATACTGTGACAGTTCTATATATGCCACAAAGATTTTTTAAAAAAACTATATGTACAGATGTGTGTAACTGTGTATGGGGAAATCTAACATCCCTGTGGAGACATTAGCATCATCCTTGAATTCTTTGGGCCAAAAATTATCTTATTCATGTATATTATAAAATACATCTTGAGGTTGCTACTGTAATTTTCTTATTATCATCATTTTCATCTTTGACTGAAAATCAGGACAGGCAAGAACACAACCTTATGTTTTTGTGAGGGTGGAAACTGAGCCACTGGACAGATCTCTCAATAGCCAAAGAAATCAGACAAAGAACTAAAGCACAATCTTGGCAGGCTATTATATTCTCGCCTGAAATTATATGGAAATTTCACTGTGATTCATAGCAATTTGTTCTGCACCAATTAACAACATCGGTGTGGGGAAAGGGCAAGAAAAAAAGTAACAGCAGCCCCAGTACAAACAAACAAAAAGCAAAAATAGTGCAGGTCATTAATGACAGTAACCTCACTGGAGAATTCAGATTAGTTTCCAGGTTCGGATGCGACCACCGTGACAAGAACAGCATCAACTTAACTGATGAGACCAGCTCTTCTAGTGTGATTTTCAACAATAGCATGTGTGCAAGCGGTGGTTATGGCAGAAAAATAATGGTGATGGGCGTTGTGGATTAACACAAACCATGGCTGTGATAGTGACGGGATGCAAGATGGTGGCACTGGTGTCAACTTTAACATTACAGCTATAAGTAGTGGCTGCAACTGCAATCAATGACAATATCAGCAGTGGGTGCAACAATGGCAGGTCTGAACGGCAGCAGTATTGATCTCAGCTATCGACATGGAGTCTTTGAGACTCTCTGTAACAGGGGTGAAAGTTGTTGAAATATATCAAGTATATTAACTCTTAACTTCTCCTACAACCTTAAGGTTTTAGGAGATAAGGTTAATTTCTTTATTTAAGATGGTATCAGAACAGGTTTTCGGTTGTGAGTTCAACCCGTGGACGTAGTTATTCTCCTGGGCTCTCTGTACACATGTATACACGTTATTTGGACTCGCACATAGCTACCCCGCATTCGTTGTCCAGGAGTGTCCCTCCTGAGGGGGAGTGTTGAAATATATTAAGTATATTAACTACCTCTCCTACAAGCTAATGGTTTTAGGAGAGACGATTAATTGCTTTACTTAAGAGTTCTAGTAATGAAGGATCATTAACTGGGTACAGCAGTGATGGCAACAATGTTGATTTTGGTTGCAATTCATATCATTATTTGTAAGAGGGAGCTGTAAAGATCAAGAGAGAAGTGGTTCAGCTGATAGAGTAGAAAGAGAAAAAGATAAGAGGCAACAAGGTTGCAGTGACTTATGGTCAACAAGAATCACCTAGAGTCTCCAGACTCCAAAAGCTATGAAGTGGTTGGATGTAGGAGGGGTCATTAGCAAGAGGAGAGTGGAAACAAAAAAGATGATTCCATTGTAATGACAATATTTCATTCACTGTAATGCTCAAGATTATAAATTTTGAGTATTATCAGTAGCCTAAAAAGGTTGAGTAGAATGTTCTTCTCACCAAATTCAAAGTTTCAGTTTTGGTATGGGTTTCAATCCCCTAGGATACGGAAACATATCAAGGTTTCGGTGGATTCGTATCAAGAACTATGGAAAAATCATAGAAACCATAGAAAATTTAAGAAAATGTTGGAATCTTTGGATGAAACTTCAAGATGTACTAACACACACCAAGGAATCATTACGTATTCAAAACAACCATCTATGATGGTTGTTGGAAACTGATACCCTTATGACATATGGATTTCCACCCAAGCAACCTATTGGGCAGCTTCTATAAGATTCTCTCAAAGATTTTGGCTAGGAGGTTGGAAGAAGTTATTGATCTCATTGTGACCCCTTCACAGAATGCTTTCGTCTGTGGGAGGAGCATCCTCGATTGCTCTTTAATGGCTAATGAATGCATTAATCATTGGAGAAAGGAAGCTTGGGAGTAGTGCCAGATAGGCATGGAAAAAGCGTACGACCATATGAGTTGGGATTTCCTTGAAGATGTGATGCTCCAGATGGGGTTTAGAAGACAATTGTGTAATTGGATAAAGGTGTGTATTTCATTTGCCTCTTTCTCCATTCTAATAAATGGATCTTCACAAGGTTTTTTCTGGAGTAGGAGGGGTTTGAGACAAGGTGATCCCCTCTCGCCATCCATGTTCATTTTTGTGATGGAAGCCCTTAGTCGACTTGTTTCAAAGGCAAAGTAGTTAGACCTATTGAGAAGGTGTCGGATTGGGTAAGCTGTCCCCTCAACGACGTTGATCCAATTTGCAAATGATTCCCTTTTCCTTTTAGAAAAGTGTCATGAGCAAGTGAAAAACATTTGTTGCATCCTTTTTATGTTCAAAGCAATGTCAGGGCTAAAGATCAACCTCCATAAATCAAAGTTAATGGTGGAAAGAGATCAACAAGATCAAGATAGTACAGTAGAGCTGTTGGGATGTCAAATTGCTACCAGGCAGACTAGATACTTGGATCTTCCCCTTGGAGTGAATTTGTAGTTAAGGAAAATATGATTCATTAAAATATATATATATGGGACCCGGTGTTGGAAAACATGGAAAAGAAGTTGTCCAACTAGCAAGGGTAGTACCTCTCTAAGAGCAGGAAGGCAATAATTAAAAGTGTGATTTATAGTCTTTTGTCGTATTATTTCTCTCTTATCAGTTCCTGCCTCAATCATGAAGAACATGGAAAAATACATGTGTCGGCTTCTTTAGGATTCATATGATGGGGCCACCAAGTTTCCCTTGGTCAGCTGGTCGTGCATCTGTTAGTCGAAAGATAAAGGGGGCATTGGCATAAGGTCGCTCAAATCCATTAATAGAGCTTTTATTTCCAAGTGGAGGTGGCAGTTTGCATTAGAAAGATATGCCAATTGGCGTAGGGTGGTGGCTAGTAAGTATGGAGTTCATGAGGCGGATTAGCATAATAATGAGGTGGAAAACCTTCATGGTGTAGGGTTGTGGAAGAATATTTCAAAGGAGACAGAATGTTTCTGGGAAAGGGTGGCCTTTAAAGTGGGTTCCGGGAAAATTGTAAGATTCTGGAAGGATATGTGGTGCGGAGGGGTAATTCTTGCAAATGGTTACCCTGATAACTTTGTCATGCCTAGAAAGAAGGATGGGTCAGTTTAGGATCATGTTACTTACTCAGAATCCTCTAGATCTTGGGATTTTCCTTTGAGAAGGCCTCTAAACGACAGGGAAATAAATTTGGCAGGGAGTTTTCATGCAGTGTTTGGAAGCAGTTATTACGAGGAACATGGAGGAAGATGATAGCCTTGTTTGGTGCAAAGAGAAGTTAGGGTTGTTCTCAGTGAAGTCTGCATAGTAGTCGCTTGAGCAATCTGCCTCTCCCTTCAGCCCAACAAAGCTGATTTGGAACCCAAACCTCCCTTCAAAAGCCACCTTTCTTTTATGGTTGGCATTCCTGGGGAAAGTGCTAACTCTTGACAACTTCTAAAGAAGAGGGATATGCCTTGCTAATCGGTGCAGCCTTTGCAGATCAGCGGAGGAATCAATGAGCCATTAATTCCTTACATATCTAGCTTCCTTTCTAATTTGGTCTGCCTTTATTAATAGATTTCATCATTGTTGAGTATTCCCTAATACTTTCCAAGAGTGATGGAAAGAAGAGCATTTGAGACACTTGTCGCCTAGGGGCCAGCACCTTTGGTTATGCTCTCTGCATATCATAGTGTGGACCATTTGGATGGAGCGAAATGCCCGAGTCTTGGATGGGGTGGCAATAAATCTTCACAACCTCCCAGATAAAGCTTTCTTCTTAATGTATAAATGGGTTTCCAATTTGCCCATGTTCAAATTTCTTAAATTTCATGATTGGGTTTCATAGATAAAAAAAAATGTTTGTCACCCATGAAAACGACAGGAACATTACAAAAACCTTAGAAATTTTGGATGAACCTATGTTGATACAGCACAAGGGAAAGATACCAAAAATTGATGTAGAATAATTTCAAGAGGCTCAAATAATTATGAGATTCAAAGTGTAGAAGCAAGATATTTCAAGAATTGAATTTTAAAGTAATCAAATAGCCACAAAATAGAGGAAATCAAAAAATAGGATGGTAGAATAGAATTTAGAATGAAAAGGAATAGAAAAGAAGAAGAAAATAAGGAAAAAGACCCAAAAAGGGTATTTCTATAATTTTGGTAGAAAGTCCAAAAGTTACCAAAATACCTCTCTAACACGCCCGAAAATTCCAAAACTTTTAGGGTAGTTTCTAACATGTTCAAGGGTTCTACAATTAAAATTTCATGAAATTCCGATAAGTTTTGATAGGTAAAATTAAAGAATATCAGAAAATTTGAAGCTTTGTTAATAGAAGTTAAAAAAAAAATAAAGAAAAAGATTACCTTGAGGAAATCACCAACCTAAGTCTTGTTTAGGCAAACAAGGAGAAAAAGATAGATACCTTATGAGGAAGTCACCAACCTCATGTCTTTTGGAAATCACCAATCAAGATCTCCAATCTTGGCACCATTGCTCAGAGAAGAGAAAATTATTCTCACTCTTGTAAAGAGAAAACAAAGATTTTTTTTTATCAATCAACTTCATTATAAAATTATGATGAGGGATTACTTTAAGGCTTACAACCTTAAACAATTAGAAACTTACTAAAATTGAAAACTTCTTAAAATCCTAAACTTGCTGACCAAGTTTTGTAAAACATAACTAAAAAACCCACTTTCCTAAAAATTAAAACTAAAACTTAAAAATTCACAATAATTATAATAATAATAAAATTATTTCTTTTATTTTTCCAGCATCCCCTTAGTAATGTGGTCATAACTTTCCCTAATCACATCGGATTTGCAAAATCTTGGTCTCGTTAGAAAGGTAACTGAATAATCTATTTAATGAAAACCAAAATCAAGCCAAAAGGGTAAGTTTTGACCTTTGGAAAGGTGTTCTAAACATAAAAAATGGGATTACTCTCAAATACAACCAAAATCTTGGCACTATTGGCCTTATTACATAAACACATAAAATAAATGTTACCCCCCATAAGATCCTTACTAAACCTGCATAACATTACATGTAACATAAATCGCTCCATGCGTGGACCCCACCAAGGGAAAGTGTGGGCCCCACCTTGCACCCATGTCTTCATCATATGCTTTCCTCTAGCTCCTATACCTCTTCTCCACAATATTACTCTTCAGGTGCCTATGCATAGTAATTCCTTTGGAAAACTACCACATTCAACCACGTTTGTATACCCACTTGCAAGGTATTATTTTAGCTTCAAAACACCACCACTCAACACTCTCTTCATACAATATTTACAAATCAACTTATGTCGGTGCCCATCGAAAAGGATAGCCATGCTGCCAACCAACATCATGATCATCTCCCTCATGAGTCAGGCATAGATAACAAGGCATATCAGCAATCATGTGGATCAAAATGATATTCCATACTTATAAACATACTCTAAATAGCATAAACTTCATATAGCATATGCTTTGAATTTAACACGTTATAGACCATAGAAAGCTTTAGTTGCCTTATAATTTTTTCTGAAATATGTGTGTATATATATATATATATATATATCTATATATATATATATATATATACTTTTATTGAAAACGAAAATAGAAAAATACATTAATACACAATAGGACACAATGAAATATATACAATATGTTTCAATATATTCTAACATGTTTACTATATTGTTTAAAAATACATTTTAATTTTTAATTAATTTATTATCAAATAAATAATTAACTAATTATATTTGTAGAAATTTACCTTATTGCAGAGTATGTAGAGCATGATGAGCAATCCGACATATAAAAATAATAATAATAATAGACCAAACTAAGCCCATTTGATTTGAATTTTTCAATTTCTAATTTTTCAAAAAAAAAAGTTGACTCCATGCAAGTGAAAATCAAGCATAAACATGTAACGTTTAAAAATTCAATGCTAAACGGAGATATAGTTTGGAACTTAACAAAGTTCTCGATTAAAAATTGGGTTTTGGCCTTGATTTTCCGATTCGAGGCCAAATCCGTGTTTTTGATATGAACGAACTCAAATGGAGCCCTCAAATTATTTAGTAGTAGAAATTTTGAATATTTTTTCAAAAAAAAAAGGGGATTTTTAAGGATTTTTTAGCAATGGGCAAAATTGAAGTGTTAAGTGTCGGTACAATATCGACACAAACCGCCACCAAACCTTAAAATTGGGTTGTTTCTAAACAAAATTTCTAATAATATTGCTAACATGTATAAAAAAACACCAACATGTGTCACCAATACCTTGGAATTTTAAAACTACCTACCTGTTTCATTTTGATAGGCCTAGATACCGATATATTTCAGCCGAAACCTAGCAAAACATAACAATAATTGATACCATGCTTCTCACCACATTAACAAGGACATGGGTGTGTGTGTGTGTGTGTGTGTGTGTGTGTGTGACACACATACAATAGAAAAGAGGCAAAGCACCCCTATATATAGAAGAGCTATACAGGAAAAACAAATAAGAGGAAGAGCTCATTTAGCATATGAGCCATACAATAGTTATGTTCATGAGACGCTATGAACTACATGCCAATTGGAAACGAAACCAAAAGGCCTTAGGCCTTTAAACCCTTTGGGAAGACCAAAAATTTGACAATGGATTGACTTTCCCCTCCACTGTGGAAAAAATTATCATAAGAATTCACGTTTCAAGAGATTTTTATCATCATATCACATTCTCAACACCACAACCACTACATATGTACTTGTCATACAAGACATTCAATTTTTTTTTTAACTCCGCCAATGTTTGTATCTTCAAACAGTATTGATCCCAAGCCTAGATAAAGGAGGCGGGTTGGCGTCAAGTTGAGAACTAGCTATTAAAAGTTAAAACCCACTCAAACCATTTAAACATGAATCCTATAAATGCGTTATTTCGATCTAATACTAGGGCATAGATACGACCCTAAATAGAGTAGAATGGCAGAACAAGATTCGTGTAACCGACCCCAAATAGTTGGGATAAGGCTGTTTGTTGTTATTGTTGTTGTTGTACAAGACATTCAATCTTTTTTATTTTTAATGATAAGGCACTTTACTAAGAGAAAGAAAAAGAAGAATACAAATTCACCAAGATGGTGAATGCAAAAAAGAAATAAAAAGAGAAAAATAACAATAACCATCAGAAGTACACTACCACCACCACCAAAAAAAAAGAAAGGCACAAGCCAATCTAACTCGTCAAGAATAATTCTTCTTGCGGTGAAGTTTTGCCCTCAGAGATTCTTTTGTTTCTCTCCTTCCATGTACTACAACAGAGGGCCCTATGAAGGTAACTCCAAAAAAACTTCAGGGAAACCAACCAAGCCCCAATTCCACAGCCCGTGCTTGCTATTTTCCTTGGTAAAATCTCTTTACTTTACCAATAAAAAAAAAAAGCCCTTAACACATTGACATGAGAGAGGATGGAATTTCATATGTTATGAGCCACGATGCAATACAAAAAGATGATGCACTCCGGCATGCACATAACACCTATTTGCCAAATTTAACCCTCTACTCTTTAAATGATTTAAAGCTAGAATTTTAATCATATAAGAATTCTAAATAAAAAGTTTGACCTTTGATGGAAGCCCTATAATCCAGTTGTACTTATGATAAAAAGGAGTGTTATTGAATTTTCCAGCCTAGAATAGAACGATATGACTGCGAATTTTCCCTTTTTATTCCTAGTCCATACCAAAGAATCTCTCTTGGATTTGGGCTAAAGTCACTAATTTTGTCCAAACGCCTCATTATCTCCTCTAGTTCCCAATCATTTAAATTCCTTCTCATCATTGAAGCCCGCCCTCCCTTACCCCCACTAAAATCAAAGTTCTCTGCAGCAAACCCTTGAATATTCATAGCCAAAGAGCGGACACACCTAAAGAATGGCCACACCAAATATCCTCCCAAAACCTAATCTCCTCACCCAACCCCAATTGGAATTCAATGAAATTCCAAAAAAACATTTTTTCCCTTTTAAGGTAAACTTCCAAACAACATTATACCGAACCCTTACCTCTTTAAAATCCCACTCCGAATTAAGCCCATACTTGGTTATCACCACTTCATCCAAAGACTCTCCCTTTCCTTACTGAAACGCCAAAGACATTCTTTTTTTTTGGATGAATAAAGAAGAATTGTATAAATATGAGAGAAGGAAGAAAACAAAACAGCGCAACTAAAAATAGTTGTACAATTAAAGCCAACAAACACAATAAAAAAAAAAAAAACTACATTATACAATCAGGCAAATTATTCCCTTCAAACAAAAGATACTACCCTGCACTCCACTTTGCACTTCTGTTACCAGATCATTTTTTGAGCATGGGGAATATGTTGAAGGTTGGCATCGATATCCTTCACCACACTCCTAATCTCCGCAATAAAATGATGAAGCCTTCATGACCCGCACTGAATACCCCTCCTCCAGGCAATCATAAACAAAGAATTCCCTTCCATAATACAATCCCTCAATCCCTTTGCCTTTAACATCCTAAGCCCTTCCGGTAGCTCCCTAAGCTCTGCGAGGATGGAATCACTAACCCTAATAGGACCACCTTTGACCCAACGAATATGGCCAAAAGAATCCCTCAACACACAGCCATACCCTACCGGCCCTGGATTCCCAAAGAAAGCACCATCGAAATTCATTTTTAACTTGTCATTAGAAGGGATAATCCAAGCCAAAGAGATATCCTGCTTGAGAAGCTGATGCCTCAATAAATGTCAAAGGCATTTAGTAAGCAGACCCCAATCATGCAGTCATATTCTCCTAATCCTTAAGTCCCCTTTCCACTACCAGCTGGCACACCGAATTCTAATCCATAGGGTAATATATTCTAGCCTCTTCCAAATCATTCCAAAGGAACTTTCGAAAGCATGATTGGATTTTATCTACGGTTGATGTCAGGATCATGAATAGAGATAGAGAGAGGATAATTATATGTAGGACATTCAATTTAAATTGGATAATTGTATCCCACTCCAGTATACGCATATATATCTTAAAAGAATACATGATATCTGCATTTTTCACACATACACCTACTAAGAAAAGCATTCAGTAGAATAATCAATGCTTCTTTTCTAAACACAAACAACAACAACAACAACAAACAGCCTTATCCCAACTATCTGGGGTCGGCTACACGAATCCTGCACCACCATTCCACTCTGTTTAGGGTCATATCTGCCGTTAAATTACAAGCTGCCATGTCCCTCCTTACTACCTCCACCCAGGTCAAAACGAGTTCTCACATGTGGGAGAACAAAAAATACATAAAGAAAAAAACCTTGCAAAAACCGAAACTACGGAGAGAAAAGAAAGAAGAAAACTCTGTAGAAATAGAGTCTAAGGAAGAGGAAGAAAAATTAAAGACAGAAAATTCTGGAAAGGAGCACATGTAACCTGAGTTACACAAATCAGTTTCTTTTCTCTCAATACTATAGTTGATCAAAGGTGCGCTTAGGCTGCTTGGTTATGTTTGATCAAGGATCTCAGAAAGTTTTCAGGCTATCTATTTGACCCTTTTCATGAATTGATTTCAGTAATGCCACATGCCACTTACAAATAAACCCACGAATTGATTAATTTTAACTCCAGATAATTCTAAGGCTTGGGCATTCGGAGGAAGAGATTCTTTTCTGTCAGATTGTGCAAATCCAACGGGAGAACAGACTTTATCCAATCTTGGTTGAATCTGGTCTAATTCCCTTGTATTAATTTATGGGAACCTTAACTATCGTCTATGCCTCCTTGTCTCGGATTTAGTGGATAAATTTGTGAAAATATAAGAAATTACAAAACCGTAATTTCAGACTTATTCCCAACACAAAAGACAAGAAAAATATTGACTGTTCATCGGCTGCAATTTTTCCTCTAAATTCATTAAATAAGAAGAAGAAGAAGAAGGATTTGATAACAAATATAGCTCAGCTGAGAAAAAGAAAAGTTATTAATTGCTTCTCACAAGTTCCTAATTGTCCTCCAAATACTTTAAAAACTCATATAAAATGAAGAAAAACTTGATATTAAATATAGCCCAGAGTTGAGAAAATATACTTGGTGAACATAAATGGAATGAGATGCCCCAAATGCAAAGCTTCGGATGAAGGTCCTCTCCCCGTATAAAGGTAAAACTTTTCTCCTCTTTCGTAAGCATCGAGAATCTAATTAAAATCTCTGTTAAAAATTTCAAAAAA
>JAOXJP010135409.1:0-13489 GCA_025762735.1 Platanus orientalis | reverse complement strand
CCAAAAAGTGAAAGTCACTTTTAGGTACTGATACTCAGCCCCCTGATGTCATCCTAATACATCAGGAAAAGCAAATTCTGTACCTAATCCCAGCCCCCATCTGGAGGCAATGGGATAAACAAATGAAGCTAATTCACTCATATTTTTCTTTTCTAGAGTGCATGTTGTTCGTTTGACATTGCAAAGAGCCCTAATTTAGGAAGTGAATTTACTTTTTTTCATTCTTGCAGCATAGTCGACAATCAAATGGATTCTAAGGGAAGATGCATGGATCAACCAAAATCCGTACCTAGATATTGTTGCCGGTAAATCTCGCAGCCTAGACGATGACCTCTCCTCATCTTCTCTCCGATGCCTTCTTCAACTGAAGAAGGAATGAGCAAAAGGCATTTTAGCATGGAAGAAAATGTTATGTGATGAAAATGCCTCTGTAGTGTATATGGTGAATTATAAACTGACATGTATTGTTAGGGGGGGTATAAAACGTCCACAAAAGTGTTCAGTTGAAAAAGTAGGTGGTCAAAAGAAGACATCAAATTCAAAATGCATCATGTGTCAATCAGTGACACACCTTTAGAGGTCTGTGTCAGCACAGACAATCATTCTTAGGCATTTTATACGTTTTGAAGGATAAACGTCGAAAATGCCCTTACAATTCAACACGTGATCAAACACTACTCACTAGTCACTACTCGGATCACGAAAGAAACAACGGCCACGATTTTGAGATCAGACTTTTCAGAGCTTTTAAGAGCATTCGCATCCGGGTAGCTAAAATAGCTTTTTAGCTAAAGTAGCAAGTGAAAAGCGTGAAAACCACTAAAAAGAGCCTACATCCGGTTATGCATTTTAGTTAACATTATGCATATTGCTACAGTAGCTAATGACTATAGCTAAAGGTATAAATATAAAATTAATTTTTTATAATTTTTTGTTTGACCATCACAACACCTGTCCAACACTTCAAAAAATTATCAGCTAATAATAAATATTTAAATAGATAGCTTTTAAAAGTTATCTAAAATAAAGAATCAGATGTATAGCCTTAACTAAAAAAAAATTATCTAAAATAGAAAAAGTGTCATTTTGAAGAGGCAAAATAGATAAAATATGCCTTTTTGGATGTGAATGCTCTAAGTAGGAACTCAAATCGAGCTAAAATGCAAACTCAATCAAGAAATTGTGTGCTCAAATCACATACCAAACAACAATTTGTAACCCAGACCGCAATCTAAAGCCAAATCATGATCGGAGATCAAATGCCAAAGATAGCCGAAATCTGCTTCGTTCAGGTCCGTTAGTGGATCTTCCTTTTCTTCTCCTCTGGTTTTGGTGGAACAACATCCCCATCATCATCTTCAGCAAGAGTCATGTTTACAAAAAGAGGCGATTAAGGAATCAAGCTGTGTCCGTATCACAAGCTTTTTGGTTTTGGTGGAAGGGCTATCATCATCTATGTCCTTTCATTTCTTTGGATTTGGTGGAAGCAGATTCACGTTTGAAGAAGAATAAGGGTTTAAGGAATGAGGGGTCACTAGAGTTAAACTTAATTTGGTCTAGTCCGTCCTCATCTGATCCAATTATTTCGCTTTCATCTTCAACACTTGAGTCCCGCATTTCCATTTTGCTTGAAGTGAGAAAATCCACAAGCCTTTTATAAATTAAGTGTTGCACGGTGGTGTTATCTTCTTTCGAATTGTAAACCACATAGATCCCACCCTTCTTCACGGTCAACCCCTCTAGATTTGGTTCTATTGAAACTGGATTTGATTCCTATCTTTCAAGACTCTCACTAACTCGCTCTCTTCTCGAATTGAAGAAAGCGCAGATAGATTTGGTAATGATCTTGAGGAGTAATTGGAATTTGTTCTTCGGAAACATCATTGGTGAAAATTGTTTTATCATTCCTCTCCACCACATATCGTACAGATGCATAGATGTGTGCAATACCCAAACGTCTGTATCGTTTATCCCATACTTTATCTAAGAACACAAATATAAAGGATATAATCAGCCCGGTGATCTCAATATCAGGACTCAAAAGTCCAAGTTGTGCCACCTCTACAGATGATACCTGTAGCTTCTCACTACAAAAACACTCTTCTTCATTGTCATGGTTGAATTGGACAAGGATGAACCAGTCAGGAATGTTGCTTCCATGAAAACTGAGACTACATAAATGTTTGAATAGCCCCTGTTGTTCTAAAACCTAACAAAAAAAAGTTGCAGACATTAGCATAATTTGACCAAATTACGGCATAAGGGAATGTTTGCCAAATGTTTTCATCAAGTGAGAGAAAACGAATCTGGATGGGACTCAAAGTATTTGATATGCAATTTGTTGTATCCTGCTGTGCTATACTGCAGACATGCTTTGGGAGGCCTTGAAGCCTTGTACGATTGGTGAGGTATAGTGACTCTAATGTTTTCAGGTTTGACTCATCTGGTAAACCTTCTAGTGACATGCAATTTGTGATATTTAGTTCATTCAAACTTGAGGGAAGCTTTGGAAGGGCCTGAAGATTTTTGCAATCCTCCAAACGAAGACTCACAAGCTGAGAAAGGTCACCGATGCTAGCAGGTAGGCTATAAAAATTGTTGCCACCTATAGTAGCAAGAAATTCAATGAAGATAATTTTTCGATATCACAAAGGATTGCACCATCTAAAAGATTACAATTGGCGGCAAAAAGAGTATACAACTGTGTAAAATATGTGAAATTCTCAGTAAAGCTTTCCAGTTCTTGACAGCCATTTATGTCCAACATAATTAAATTCGATAAATCTCTAAAAAAATTTGGAAATTTGACAATACCAGTTCCCCCCATATAAAGACACCTCAATTCTACAAGATTTCCAAAATTCTCAGGTAGGCTTTTCAATTCTCCACAATCGGTCATGAACAACTCCCCTAAACTTGACAGTTCTCCAAAATCTTCTGGTAATTTCACTATACCAGTTTCAACCATATCAAGTATAGTTAAAATTTTCATTTTTCCCATTGAATCAGGTAGCTTCGTTAGGTTCCTACAGTTTGATACTTCTAATGTCTTAAGATTTTTCAAAAGTCCAACAGAATCATGTAGTTCTGTTATGAATCCATCAAGGCAAATGCATGTTCGGTTTCCTTCTTTGCAGCCCCCAAATTTCAAAATCTTAAGCTTGTTTAGAGATCCATGAAAATTTGGTAATTTTGTGATTCTTAATCCATAAACATGAAAACTAGTCAAAGACTCTAGTCTACTTAAAGAATCAGGGAGTTTCCCCATTGATTCAACATGTCTCAAGCTTAACTTTACGAGGTTCTTCAAGAATCCAATCAAATCAGGTAGTTTATCTAGAAGCGCGTGGGAAGCAGTGAGTTTTGTTAAAGATACCATGGAACCCAATTCTTCAGGCAACTTGGTGAGTTTAAAGCATTTATGGAGAAAAAGTTCTTGAAGAGAACTCAGCATACAAATACTGCTCAGAAGTTTTAAAACATTTCTGCAGTAACTCAAATCCAAGTGAACAAGAGACTTGAGAATCCCAATGGATTCATGAACCTGAACCAACTCCTCACACCATTCAAGATTTAATGTCTTCAAGTGTGGAATCCTTGAGAAGTCAGGAGTTCTAGTTAGGAAGCAACATCTACTGAGATTGAGAACTTTCAAATTTACATACAACTGTCACATAGAAAATTATTAGTGAGAGATATATTCCAAAGAAATTCGTAACTAATTCAAAGAAACATCAACATCAAAAAAATTGCACAATACCTTGTTTTGATGCCACACATCCCAGATTTGTGAAATCTTGTTATCTGAGAAGTCAAGAACTGTAAGATTTTCTAGGTGAAAATCAGTTGGTATATACTTTAAAGGGCATCTCCTCCATCTAAGCCATCTTAACTTTGAAGAAAGATGTTTAAAGTCTCCCACAAGGTGTGCACCATCTATTTGGAACAATCTTAGATTGGTCAATGCTGTAAAAGCATCAGTACTGAAATGACACTCCTCTGATACATCTTGATCGAAGTTAAGAAGCAGCCCTTTAACATTTCTTGTTCCCTGAAAACATAAAACACTAATAAACCAAATATCAAGAGATACAAATTCCAATTTTATTGCCTTTTTAACACAAGATAAGTGGTTTTTTCGTATTTTGGTTACTTCTCAAACTTAAACTTCTCATAACTTTCTACTATTACTAAGATTTTATAATAAAACGTATAAATGTGGAAAGATTCATTCATTCAGCATTACCGTGCCTTCCTTCAACACTTGCAACGCTTCCTCATGAGACCACAACCTGCTCCGCCTCCCTACCTCATCCGGTGCTTCTTTTCTGACAATTTCCATTCCCATATCTCGAAGCTGGTCATGCGTCCTTAGCATATCATCCTTGCCAATCTTTACTAAAGACTTTAGAATGAGAACCTTAATATCTATGGTATAAGATGAATAACAGCCTTCCAATATGTGATTTGCATATTCTACAGGTGTTCCACTGAAAAAACATGCAATGTCAAGAAATATCTCCTGTTGTGGATCATTAAGTGCTTCATAGCTTATTGTTAGTTGTTTTTGAACATCTTTATCAGGAATTTTTTTCAACTTCTCCAATGTACTTTCCCATTCATTAAGAGGTTTCTTAACAAACAAAAAAGAACCCAATACCACAAGAGCCAAGGGCAATCCACCAGTTGTGTGTACCACATTTTTTGCAAGCTCTATATAATCATTTGGAGGCTGGCATCTCCCAAAGGCATGGTTGCTAAAGATCATTGGAGAGACTGATGGAAATCCAGTTCTTCAAGCTTATAAATTGCATTTACTTTATGCACATTCAACACATGTTCATCTCTAGTAGTGATAATAACCCTACTTCCTGAACCAAACCAATTTGGTTCACCAGCCAATGCCTGTAGTTGATCTCTCTCATCCACATCGTCAAGAACAACAAGAATTTTCTTACCACGAACTCTTTGTTTAATCAGAACCTTTCCACTAGTGACACTGCTTATTAAATGGATTTCTTGTTTTAGAACATCAGAAAGAAGTTGGTTTTGTAAGTAGACTAGACCCTTGTATTGTTTTGAAGCTTCTCTAACATCTTCAAGAAAACTACTGTCTTCAAAGTTGCTAAAGATTCGGTTGTAAATAGCCTTGGCAATAGTTGTTTTGCCAATACCGCCCATGCCATAGATCCCAACAATCTTAACATGTTGGGACTTGGCAGTTGAGTAATTCAATAACTTCTTCATGTCTTCTACATGAGAATCGATTCCAACAAGGTGTTCAGCAACATCCAAGGGGATGATATTCAATTCAGTCAAAACCCTTTTAACAACTATATTAATTAGATTTGATTCATGTCTATCAACAAAAATTTAAATTAGAGGGAAAATCACAAAAAAAAATTACTAACATAAAACATACTATTAAAATATAAAAAATGCATTATGATTAATGATTGGATAAATGTCAATGAAAATTATACAGTAGTAATAGGTATCTTCTACATATAATCTAGGATCAATCACAAAACAAAAACAATATGTTGTTAATACCATGGTTGTAGAACTTAATAATCACCTTGGGCTGGTGCTCAAACGAGTTGACTTGATTTATTCAATTTAAACATTATTTATATATAAGCTAAAATACCTAAAGTATACCTAAAAGCAAGTTAACTAAAAAGGGCATCAAAATTTAGGAAGGAATCATCTACTATAAATAAAATAGCTACGTAGAAGAAATATTTAAAGGACATCAAATGTGTTCTCCTATTGTTCTAAAAAGGTACCAAAAGAATATTTATGTCCATCTTCTGTCATCTAACCTTCTGTTCATTGGTTATATCATGTATACTAACCACAATAATGATGATTATAATTATAACAATAAATATTTAGGTAAAAAGTTGGTAATAATATTGCTAAACCATGTAATGGTGATATCGATTATGACAAATATTAAGCTGAATCGTATTTACTTGATCAAGGTATAAGTTATAATAAATTCAAAGTCAATGTTAAAATCATAGAATAAAAATTTTAGAATTTAAAAATAGAAGAGATATAATTTTAAATAAAATATAACCATATATAAAAATAATAATAAATATTATGAAAATCTGTGGATAAAGTTAAATAGATATAATAAATTTACAACAATTGCAATAATAAATTAGCAAACAATTGGGCTATGGTTAAAAAAAATCATTGTCCTAAAAATGTGACACTACGAAAATTCAAATTTATTACATATAATTAGAAAATGATATCAAAAATACAAAAAGAAAAATAAAAATAATAAAAAGTGAGAAAAATACATAGCCGAGAGTTTAAGATAATAAAATACATATATAGCTAAGAGTTTAGCTTAGATGTTCACTTCCTTCCTCACTTCAACTTGAGAAGAAGTGATAAGGTTATAACTCAATGCATTAAGTCATTAATTATGGAGTTTCATGCATGATACATGTTGATAAGGCAGGTTAATATTTATGATTCACTGATGAGCCAACAACTAATGAGGAAACTATGTGAAAGCAACTACTTGTGATTAAATAACCCAACGTGAATAGTAACTGTATCTAACTGAACAGCTGATTCTTTTTATTCTTCTTTTATTCTTTATTGTTCTTTCTATTATTATAAAGATTATATCTCACTAGATTTTCATACGTTTTTCTTCATTATTTGTAAACTATATAAATACAATGCAATATAGAATACACTACTAATTTATTATGGTAACTATTATAATTGAATTTGAACCTGGTTAACAGGCTGCCTATGTACCCAACAAAGAGATGAAACCGATTGTAGTTCTTCACCACTTAGTCCAAGACTTAGTAGGCACAAATGAAATTACCTTCTTGACAATAATCAAGTTTCCCACTAAAATTTTCAAGGGAATGACCACACTATCCATAGGACTTAACCAAGCCCCAAAAAATTCTTTTCCCAAAGATTTGCGTGATCATCGGAAAAGCACCACTACCTAAAATGCCTAGGTCTTGAAATCAACATTCTATTGGAGTCAAAAAAACCTCAAATCACTATAGATATCTCAAGATACAAAGTATTTTAACCGATTCTTGGATCTATCATGATCCAAAACTAAATTTTTAACTTCATTAGCTCTTGTGTTTCTCATAACCTATATACGTATGTATCTCTTCTGAATTGTCACAAACAGAAGATCCAGGGGCTTCCAAACACAATTCAAAAATAACGAGTCAATCAGATGGCCAATAGACCATATATACTAATACCCTCGAACATGAGAGGCACAAAGATGTGATCAAAATACCCTTCGTTAATTTTGGTGTCACATATCGGCTGCCCCTCCACAAGATCCTCTACAATATATAGCTCCTATACTGGGTTTGTTCTCAGGGAAATGAGTGTCTTTTGGTCAAAAACAAGGGGATGAAATGTATCATAGTCTTTCTCTACAAATCATAAAATTGTTTTGTTTTCTTACAAACTTTAGATGCCAATCAAGAATCTCTACAAGTTAATTGAGATGGTTGCTCAGGTTGTGCGCCCACCTCAGAGTAGGGAGAACATAAGTATCTCCCATTTCCTTGATTACATTTAGTTTGAATATGTGTTGCATGTAGAGTTCCTTAGAGTTATACATCGGTTGTAGCACCATAGTTTTCTTTCTCGCCTTAATTTATTTTATTTTGTTATATTGTCTATTTCATTTTCAAATGTTCTATGTTTCACCTTATTGAGCAGTTTTTGGCAATCATGAATGGAGAGATTTAAAGATATTATAATACTTCGCTAGATTTCTAGAGGGAGTGATAAAGAATAATTAACAACAATAAAAAAAATTAGAAAAAGGTTCAAGATAGAGTGTAAGTGGAGGAACTTATAGGTTCCAAAAAGCTTCAAAATTTATTGAAGCTACACCAATTAGAGAAGTGATTACACCTTTTAAGGAATAAACAGTCCTCCATGATTGGACGTCAAACCCTAATGCATGTGCAACAATTGTATCATTTCTTTAAGATATTGATCCACTACAAGAAATAAGACTTTTTGTGTCAACTAAAGTTGACACAGAAAATAAATAGTTGACGCCAAAAATACTTTTTCTGTCAACTTTTTAATTGACACAGCCTGATGTGGTAAGTCGTGACACTAAAAGTCTCGACGTCAACTAGGCAAATTGCCTGAAAAAGTGACACTTCTAATGTCAACTAATGGATTTTTTGCATCAACTTTTAGTTGACGAAAAAACAAACTTTTTCTGTCACCTATGCATAGCTTGATGGAAAAGGAAAACCTTTTTCTATCACCTCCTTACCAGCTGATGAAAAAAATAACATTTTTTTGTCAACCAATTTTTAGTTGACGCAAAAAAGTTTCACTTATACTTTTAACGTCAGCTTTTTGGTTGCTGGAAAAAACAACACATAAATATATATATTATTAATTCCTACAACACCCCTAATACAAAGGAATTTGGAATGCTCGTGCTTTCTAGGTACCCATCCAAGACAGCATATATAAATACCCAAATGAGAAGCATGCTTAGAATTATATGAATTCATAAAAATGAAAATCAATCACTCCAAAAAATTACAGAAATAAAACTTTGATTTCTATTAATAAAAAATCAATTGCCTCATCAATGTACAACAACCATTAGTGTGTTGCAATTCCTTTTGTGGGTCAATATTATTTACATTGGAGTATATGAATCTATAGAAGGATCTAGGTAAATTAAATCATTTCCACTTTCACTAGCATGAGATTCCTCCTCCTTTGAATCATCAGTTCGAGAGCCACCATCATCCTTTTCAACAACAAAATCATCATCCTGCAATAAAAAAAATGTAAGGAATATTTATAATGAGTTAAAAACCTGGAGTGGGATTAAGTTCAGGAAAAACAAAAAGCAAAAATTGATCTACCTCATCATATTAAGCATAGATTTTTTCATCCTGCAATAAAAAAAATGTTTAGTTCGTGTTAGCCTTCATGAAAAATTTTAATAGTAGAAATATCAGATAGCCCTGCATCTCCTGGCTGGCATAAATGATAAATTGCTGAAGTACGTAGTCCACAAAGTGGAGGGAAAATCTAGCAAATTTACTGTTATCATACTAAGCATCTTACTTTTATATCCTTTTACTATAACAGCCTCATACTTTCTTTTTTTTCAATAAGTACCTCATGCTTATTCTTGTATTTGGTTTTCTTTAGTATAAGGCTCCACCCTCACCCACTAATATAGATTTTTTCTTAACTACAAAACATGCTCACAAGGTAGAAATTTGGTTAATGTTATATTACCTGTAAACCTCCATTGGTTACACCAATCCAACAACCTTTACTTTTTTTAGCACGGACATAACTTTTCTGAGATAATAATTTATTGAAACTGAACTTTTGGGCTTTTAAACTTGTAGACATACAAAAAACATGTCACCCATTAGAGATTTAATTCTAGCCAAGTTTACAGTTGAATTCAACTTTTGGTTGAAGTAATCTCAATTCTATATGATGATTAATTAAATGTTAAAAATCACTAGACTTGTACCCACTCCTTTAAATTATTAATTTATCTAGAAGAGAGAGAAAGAGAGAGTCATGTTTAGTTTTTTACTCAAGTTTGTTAGTCACAGATGAAATTTCAAATCACAAGCAAGGCCCCTCAAGAGATTCTTATACTTCCCAACCTAGATTTCGATACAGTTAAGGATTTCATTGAAGTGTTCTAATTTTGACCTTTGATGTGATTTTTCTAATGATATGGAGTGGCACTCTTACATTGTACTAGACCGATGAAGCCAAAGCCCCCATGATCCTACTTGCAACAATCCCCAAAAACCCATCTTTGTTCTGAGAAAAAAACTTATATAGACGAAATCCATGACCATTATAATCCCTCCTATTAAAAACAGGGAAAGATAGAAAGATTACATTTTGAAAGAGCATCAATAAATTTAGTATCAAACCCAACAATCAAATTCGACATTGGAAAAAAGATCCCTCCCCCTCCAACACCTCCCACTGTCCCAAATGCAGAAGTCAAAAACCCAATCAGCATAGCCACAACGGTTCTCCAACTAAATTTGAGTTCCTGTAAAAACCCACAAAAAAAATCTTTTCAATCAACATTCTTCTTCTTCTTCTTCTTCTTCTTCTTTTTCTTCTTCTTCGTTAGAAAAATGAAGATTTAGCAAGAGGAATAGAGAGACCTATGAACAGATAAAATAGCTGCTGAGAAACCTATGAGCAGATACATAACAAAGCCTTTCGTTGCCATGAAGTAGACTCTCTCTCTAAACCCATCTCAATAGAAGAAAGAGAGATGATTCTTCTTCACATATATATAAATTAAAAAGATAAAATCAAACTATGACCAGAGACATTAAGAAAAGAATGTACAGATTTGAATGCGAATATTTATAGAGAAACACATTCATTAACGAGAAAGAGTTTTTGTGAAGATGGGTATTTATCATTGTTTTGTAAGCAGGGGCTTCCACCACACATGCCTCAATCAAACTTTTAATAGAGAGAGTTTTCAAATCAAAGAAAAACTTATGCAACATGGCCCATCGGCCAAGTGTATGGTTACCTACCTGTCTAATGAAAGAAGGAGAAGAGTACCAGAAAACCTTCTTTCTTCCTTCTGGCTTCTGCCCAAGCTTCTCTGATCTTGAACCCTATGAAATATGGCTACTAGAAGGTGAGAAGCTTGTGTTTTTCCTATTTTCATGTAAAAATCAATGAACCTGCCCTGTATCTTAATTAGGTTGAGATGGAATTCAAAAACTTTTGCATAAGTTTTCAATGTAGAGGTTGCTAGCCAGGCGGGATTTGGTAGGACTCTAAAGTACTTATTTTTCAATATAGATAGTAGTAGTATATTAATAGAGTTAAGACAACTTAGGCATAGGTGGTGGTTTGTTTCTGTTTTTGTATTTGCTTTTCACTTTAGCCTTTTTCTTTTCTTTTTTTCTTTGGTTTTAATTATTGTACAATGGAGAAGAATATTGATTGATAGTAAGGGTTAAAATGATCAGCTACTAAGGCATGCCTTTAAGCAAATAGGAAAGGAATTTGTGAATCTGCAAATCCTCAAAATGAATGTGACCCACTTGACTGAAAGACAAGCCACTTTGTTATATTAGCTAAGGATCTGCTGAACCCAAAACAGTATATTCCTTTGTGTCCTCAAACCACAAACTGACACGTGATAGTGTTTTGAATTTGGTTCCTCTTTTAAATAGGGAGTAAATGTTCATTCAAACACTTTTTTTATGGTTTTAACCCTATAAACCACATTTTATGGGTATTATTTTTTCATTCGAAAAACTATTTTTGCAGTTTTAACCCTATATATACACCACACCTTTTGTGTGTAGGAACATGGGGGAACATTTTATGGGATTCTCGCCGCCGAAGATCTTACCAGAAATCGCCGCCGAAGAGAATAGGGGAAATAGAACCCTAGAGTCAAAAGTGATGAACTTTCGATAACAAGGAAAGGGTAATAGTTTTGTTTCGGAAAAATGACGAAACATTTTAAATCAACTGCTGGTAACAAGAAGCCTAGAGATTCCCATCTTATATTGGGAATCTCTATATCTCTTGCATCCTTTTCTAACAATGCATTCCAACAGATTTTATTACCAAAAATACATAAAACCATCTCTTCTTTTCTTTCTTTTTTATTTTCCTTGCACACCATTATTTCAAGGTAGGTAAGTGGACTGGGGGTGAATTGGCAGGGGCAAAAGGTGCAATTTGCAGTATAGCACTCATAATTGATTCGTTGGATTGTTTTGATGACAAAAACAAAACAAGCTCATCATGAGTACCCAGTCCATGACAAAATTTATCATAACATGCATTCATGGTTCAAGTTTGAGAAAGGTAAGGCATGCACACATGCAGCCACACAAATGACGGTATAATAGAAAAGGATGCAACCTATCCACAAAAAAAAAGGATGCTAGGGAGAACTTAAAAATGGTTATGCTCACCCTATAACCACCATCAAACATTGCATGGAATGTATTAGAAGAAGAAAGACGGATAATTCTGTGAGCATAGAACCGTCTACCTGAAGACAAAAACAATATAATAATTTAGTAACTACAAAACATAAAACCTAATGCCCTTGGCAATTCTCATATCAATAAACACGCATATGCCATCTCATTAGGTGGCATATGTATGTTTTGCCTACTATGTCATCTACTGAAGTCAGTTGGCATCCTTCCTCCACCTGCAATGAAAATATTCAATTCAAAACCCAATGCCCTAACCCTTTAAATGGCCAAAGAGATGGCAGAACCAAGTGAATTCCAAACTTAGCAATTCATCACAAAAAGGGAAAACAAGATAAGATGAATACTAGTCTCCAACAAACAAAATTTAATAAGAAACTCTAAGAGCATCTTTCATTGCCAAGACCTCTACATAATACACACTTGCAACCCTTTGAACCAACCCAAGTTACCAAATGACCCAAACCTACTCACATTTGCTCACTAAGTTGGGAAAGACTAGCCTAGACTACCCCTATTTTCCATAATTGGGTCGACAGCTGAGTCGGGCACATTACAACCTGATCCAGTCCATTGTCAACCCTATTAAGAAGTACACTTGGTAATTAACATTTTTTTGGTAACCCCATGGACCTGCTATGACTACATCAGCACGGAAAAATAGACAAATGTATAACTGTGGACAAATACTACTGAATAGGCTTGAACCCATGATCTCTCTCAGAGAGGGAGTGCCGCAACCACCAAGACAATGGGATATTGGATCACTTGGTATTGCTATTGCTTAAGGTACATTTAGAAAATGCATACATAAATCAATACAAGTATACATAAACACATACCTTGGCATTGATGGAGAATTTTTTTGAAAAACATATGTTTCATCCACATAATAAATTAGTGGTCTTCCATATAGAAATATATAATATGTATTAGTTGATGGTACTGTGCACAGATTAAGCGCTAACAATTCCCCGATTGCTAGGTCTGTAAAATAAACCTCATCAATGGAGTTACGTTTCAGCTTTAGCAGCTGATTAGAAATGAAAGTAACTCAAAGAATTTTAGGTTAGTTTAGATAAAAGGATAATATATATATATATATATATATATATATATATATATATAGGCATGCAGTTTATACACAAAATGCTTCAGCAAGTAATACAAGAAATACTTACTATGTATGAATTCTACAGCTTTGGATATATCTTCAAGTGATGGGGCAAAAAGGTAATCCCTTGTAGGAATCACCAAATAGTCAATGTTGTAAGACTGCATAAAAAAATGAAAAATAATAGAAAAGTGATAAAAATAATAATAAGATATAAATAAATGAACATAGTATGCACCTTGGCATTAGTGGGGAACAAATGTGCAAAAGGGGGTAAATGATCATACCAGATGCCTAAACAAAATACAGATCATAAAGACTACCAATCCATACTCTCTCATCC
>JAOXJP010135398.1:0-27484 GCA_025762735.1 Platanus orientalis | reverse complement strand
TTTGCATCACGCGCGCGCACTAAACTAAATTAGGTCGGGTTGGGGCGTGAGTGTAAGTGTGGGTTATACAAATTAATTAATTTAATTTACTTAAATAAATATTGAATATTTATTTTAATTGATTGGTTTCTTATTTAGTCGTTATAATATATGGTAATATATTATTGACGCGTTATTGATATATTCTATAATCAAATGGATTAATGATGATTAATTACAAGTTTAATGTTTTCCAAAAGAACCTAGCTCTCTATGAAAAGTTTGGGTCTAATCGATCATCATAGAAAACGAGGATAACGAAGAAATACACAGAAAAATATTCTATGCAAACCAGTCTTCTTCTCCTTCTCCAATCACTATTGTTTTCTTTTTTATCCATACTGGTTTTCATATATATTATGCACTGGAGGTTGGTTTGAGTTGTTCAAAGTGAGTCTATGTTAACTTGTGCGGGGTCTATTAGAGAGGTTGGTGTTCTTAGAGGTGATTGTCGATCAAGTCTACCGTATCTACTACAGGCCGACAAATATCACTTTAAGGACAATGTTCTATACGTGCTTAACCACCAATCGATAAGTTGTTTCTAACTCATTTTATTTGCAAATAGTCATTTTATATACATAATGTTGGACTGCATCTATTGCTCGCATACATACTATAGAATCTATGAGTTAATACACATCAGTTATTGTTGGTGCCTGCAATTCACAATTTCATATTTGCTATTGTTAAGAAATTTACCATCATTTACTTCTGTTGGATATTGAATTACCTTATTGCTTAAAGAATTGCAGTTCAATGTTACTGTAAACATCACTACTATTTACAATATCAAAATTGAAAATTGGCATTAAAGTTGTGTTCCATAGGTTGCAATGGTAATGATATCCTATTTATGAATGTAATCCTTGAAACAATTCCACTAGGATTTCCTAGTTAACCACATTTGTCACCAACACAGATTACGATGGAATTGGAGCCGAACCCATGGTGTTATGGAAATTGGTCTTGAACATAAGGAAGACTAACAAACTTTGTCCACTCTAAACAAGCCAAGTCTATCTTTTATCATTTATCAAGAATGTAAAAGGGAGTTAGGCTTGGGTGGAGCAACATGATCAATGTTGTTTGAAGTTTATTCATGAAATTTCTACATACTAGTCCTACTTGCTTTCCAATACTCTAAAAGGTATCAACCCCAGCAATTAATGGCCATATCTAATGGTTTGTTAAAACACAGAGTGATAGTATATATTATCGTGCTAGCTTCTATTTCAAAATGTTGGGCTTGGATTACATACAAATGAAGTTTGTACTAATGTGTTCCAATAGTACCAAGGGGCTAACACATTAGTGCCGAAAAATGACTTACACTTTTTCATAAAAGATTAGGTATGGAAATCAGCTTTTCTTGATGTATTAGAATGGCATCAGGGGTGGACACATCAGCATTAAAAAGTGATAAGCACCCCCTAAAAAGTGAAAGTCACTTTTCGGCACTGATGTGTCAGCCCCCTGATGTCATTCTAATACATCAAGAAAAACTTATTTTTGTACCTAATCCCAACCCACACTTTTTAGGGGGTGCTTATTACTTTTCAGCACTGATGTGTCCATCCCTTGGTGTCATTCTGATGCATTAGTACAAATTTCATTGGTACCTAATCTTTGGGTTGGGATTAGGTATGAAAATTAGTTTTTCCTGATGTATTAGAATGATATCAGGGGGCTGACACATCAGTGCCAAAAAGTGACTTCCACTTTTCTGGGCATCGATTTTCACACGATGGGTAAATCCCTTTTGAAAGGAGATTTGTCTATTGTAGGAAAATTCCGCAATGATTTGGAGTCATCACCAGTCTTTTTAATGATATGACTAGACATCGGTTTTAAAAACAAAACAAGTTTTAAGTTTTGAAAAATGTTTGAAATGTCCAACTTCATACTTAGACTGGTCAACTCCCAAAGATTCTAAGGTAAGTTGTTCATTTATGAGTTAGGGAAGGTGTTAGGTACCCTACTTCATCCGCTTTCGCTTTTATCTACTCTAAACCCGTTACAGTCTAAGGGTCGACTTGATTTATTATTTATTCATCTCACCTATTGTCTTTTATCTCATTTTATTGAAATTAGACAAGGAATCTACATGACATTTCAGCCAAAATTTCGACAACATAACGACTATAATATGAACCCCCTGGGGATGAATAGTGATCCCCGTGTCACTTCTTCGATAACTTAATAGTTTACAATAGCAAAAAGACACTCCAAATATATCATACATCCACTACATCATCACTGTCCACCCTACAGCTCCATATACATCCACCATTCGTATTCATCATATTTACATAAACCATTTTAGTAGAAGAACTAAGTTATACATGACCCAACAAAATCTTAAAAAATAACTATGTATAAAGACATTAATCAAGTGACCCAAGCTACTTTAGGTAAATCGATGCATCATTTACTTTCTACCTCATGTTCAAAGAAATTAGCAAGGTTGCATTGTCACTCCATAGCCAAGGCTTCTGGATATCTCCTACACATAACACAGTGTGCAATTAAAATAATCTCCTACTTAAAAGAATGGAAACAAGTTAAGATGATTAGGTGGAGGAGCGTACCTTGCTTGATGCTTTACCATGTTACCGAGAAGACCATGAGAGGTTATTGCAATTAAAAGGTATTTGTTACATGAACTACAATCTAAGATTAGAGACTTTTCAAAACTCTATAACACAACTCAACAATATACATTTCAAATTCAAAGCAATTCAAAGAGTAAGGTTCAATAGAGTAATCAAGTTTATAGCATATGTGTACATGTGTAAAAGAATTCAACAATTTATCTCACCCATTGCTTTTATCTCATTTTATTGAGATTAAGTAGGGAATCCACATGTTATTTTTGCCGAAATTTTGGCAACATAACGACTGTAATATGAACCCCTGGGGATGAATAGTGATCCCCATATCACTTCTTCAATAACCTAATAGTTCACATATAACCAAAAACACTTCAAATATATTATACATCCACCACATCATCACTATCCACCCAACAGCTTCGTATCCATCACCACCATTCATTTCATCGCATGCCTATATACAACTTAAATAAAATGAATTAATTTGCATAACCTAGCAAAATCCATGCTTGTTAGATGTAAGATTATTGGCCAGGACCACCCTTGTGGTGTGATCATTGCAATTGCACCTGAGACATAGTCCCAAGCTACCTACATACCCGATCTTGTGGTTCGAGTGTTCCTAGGGTTTTGTCGGAATCAAACTGCATGTAGTTCTAGGGGTTATGCAAATCTCGATAGTCAAGTACATTTGATTGTGAGAGTGATTCAAGGTAGATTCATTTTAGATTATTTGTATACTTACAGAGTACTCCGTGTCATTGCAAAATGTAAACAAGTTAGCTAAATGGGGCAGGGACTACGTTGTACCAATGTGTGTGTATTTTAGATGTTAGTTTTGAGTTATAGCCAAGTCTTAGGGACTTTAGGTCACGAACCACAGTGACGTGACCCTAAGAGATGACGGAGACCTAATAAAGTTAAAATAGGCTAAAAGGTAACAAAAACCTAGTTGTACGGAAGCTAATGCCTATTTCAACCCCATGTGGTCTTGAGAACATGTAAGGGTTGGGGATACTCACAGTGATTGGCCTCGCATATCCCGCATTCTTGCTCTGAATTGGTGTAGCCGAACCATCATATGCCTTGAGCCTCTAAATGTCTCCTGAAAATAACAAAGTTTAACAATTAGACAAGTACTCTATTAGATGAAATTAAAATAATATAACAAAGTGGGTAAACATACCTTTTTTGACGCTTCTTTAAATGTAACCAACAAAACATGAAGATTAGCAATAAACAACAACACTCAATGATATGCGAAACATGCCAACTATTTCAAAAATAAATAAATAAATAAATACATGGCACAAAGGTACAATCCATTAAATGATGCGTAGCAAAGACAAAGTGAATACACTAAATCCATCTACACTTTTCCATATGAATCATTGAATTAGACTCCCACATAAGAATAATCAATTTTGTACATATGCCCAGATTCCTATACTATTAACTAAACCCATGCTTTATATTTAATTTAGCAACACCACTAAATGAGATGCTTACATAAAAGTGTGATTGATTCATGCCTTTTACATAATACGATTCTATTTGTAAACACGCATCCCACATGAACTCATACTATAATTAAATAAACAACAAACAGAATAGAAAGAATGATGTATTTAAACCAATGTTTTCCTATCTAATGGATTGGATAGTGGTGGCTGGCTATCACATACAAAATTAAGCATTGTCCCACGTTCATCACATAGCAAGCACACACAGCATTCAGTCATGTGGTGTTCACATCATCACATACATATTAACATGATAATTACATACTATATGTGTTCACACCCTCAAATATATAGTTATACACACTATCACATGATCAGATTTTTGGTCACACATGTTCCTATACATAGTCACACATTCATACGTAATCATATATATATTTATATGTATAAACTCATTCACACAAACACCACACAAGCACCCAAACACTCCCAGTCACATGTACATGTATATATGTGCAGTCGTGCACATGCATACATGTAACACGCACATATCCTCACAACAAATTGAGGATGCGGCTAGCTGGTAGAGAGGGAAAGAGATGTGATGGTTGGGAGAAATAAGTTTGCTGGTAGAGAGAGAAAGGGGGAGAATTGGGAAAAATAGGCTAGCTGGGAGAGAGAGAAAGAGACGTGCGGGTTAGGAGAAATAGACTTGCTGGTAGAGAGAGAAGGTAGAGAGAGAAGCAGGTTTGAGCATAGAGAGATTTTAGAAAGAGTGTTGCAAAGAGAGATTTTTAGAGAGAGTAACAAGAGATTTTAAGGAGAGAAGGAGAGGTTTTGGAGGATTTTAGAGGGAGAATGAGAGGTTTTGGGGGTTACCAACACTACAGCACCAGAGCTGCCCCCTCTACCTGTGCGTGCCCAACAGAGAGAAAAAAAAGAAAAGAAAGATAGAAAAAGAAAAAACAAGAACCAACATGAATCAGTATGCAAGGCAGGCTCAACAAAACCACACAGCCCGAAGGCTACACATAACAGTAATTTCTAAGATGTTTCCAAATTAAATCTTAATTAAAAAAAATCACCAAATTGGCACAGTCCGAAACCTTCCCAAGATATGTTTCACTAAATAAAATAGCTCGCTTAGAAACCCAGGACTCATCGAATAAGCTAAACTTATTTCAGCAGTCAATCTAACTTCCAAGGTCAGTATATCATCTATTAAACCACCCAAAAATAACTATAAAAAAAAAACTCACAACAAACTATTTCATCAATCTGTCCCTGGATCCCCTTCATTAATCATAAATAAATAAAACTTTGAATTTGAAGGATGATTCATTCAAATTAATCGGATAAACGTTTCAAATCCTGAAAAATCCTGAAAAATCTCTCTTTGCAGCTCTCAACTCACGCACAGAAATCCACCTTTTTTACCTTCCATTTCAAAAAACAAAGATACAAATAAACAATGAGAAAAAGAGAGCTGCATCAATTCATCCACAACTTCCCTCTCCGAACAGAAACATGTATGAAGATGTATTGAGCAAAAACTAGATCATGGGGGGAGCTGAGAGAGAAAGAAAAAAACAAAGGAAAGAGGGTGTTGTGCTATGCGTGAGTTGAGAGCTGAGAGAGAAAGAGAGTGTTGAGAGCTGAGAGAGAAACGAAAAATAGAGGGGGAAAGGGTGTTGTGTTGTGCGTGAGTTGAGAGCTGAGAGAGAAAGGAAAAAACAAAGCGGACAGGGTGCTATGCTGTGCGTGAGTTGAGAGCTGAGAGAGAAAGGAAAAAAACAAAGGGGATAGGGTGTTGTGTTGTGTGTGACTTGAGAGCTGAGAGAGAAAGGGAGTGTTGGGAGCTGAGAGAGATCTAGAAAGGAAAAAAACAAAGGGGACAGGGTGCTGTGTTGTGCGTTAGTTGAGAGCTGAGAAAGAAAGAGTGTTGGGAGCTAAGAGAGAGAGAGGAAAAATAGAGGGGGAGAGGGTGTTGTGCTGTGCGAGGGGGAAGGAATAGAGAGAGAGAGAGGTCTGAGAGATAGAAAATGTTGGGAGTAGAGAGAGAAAAGGTTGGGTGCAGAGAGAGAATGGAAGAGCTAGCGTAGTTGGTGTGCTGAACGTCTGACTGGAAAACCCCTTCTCTTCTTCTTCTTCTTTTTCTTCTTTTCTTTCTTTCTTTTTCCTTCCCTATACAGCTTACCTGCCAGAGTTGAGAGAGTGCCTGGTTGAGAGGGAGAGTCTGTTCAGCCCCCTTTTCCTCCTCCTCCTTCTTCTCCTCTTTCTTCTTTTTCTTTTCTTCTCTTTCGCCCCCACCAGTGAGAGTGTTGAGAGAGAGAGAGAGAGGGAGTCCGTCCAGCCAGTCCCCTTTTTCCTCCACCTCCTTCTTCTCTAATTTTTTCTTTTTCTTTTCCTCCCTGCGCCTCCCAGCCAAGAGAGAGAGTTCCGCGAGCCCCCTGTTTTTCTCCTTTTCTTTTTTTTTTTAATTATTTTATTTCTTTTGGATTATTTTATTATATTATTATTATTATTTTTTGGTGGTTAACACTTTGCAACACCACCTGTCATGTGGCGGAACAGGAGACACTTTATCATGCGACATGCCATGTGGCGGGATAAAAGGGAGACGACATCTTGCAATGCCACATGCCACGTGGCGGGACAATAAAGGTATTTTGGAAAATCTTTATGAATTTGACCCGGGTCCATTTTTTGGCGCACCAACCTCCGACAGACACAAATTTATAGTGTTTTTCAAGGTCCTCGGGTATTCCAAACACACTGACGTAATCAGAATTTGATTCCGACATATGCAGGATGACAAATAGTGACGACATGATTATCCAGAAAATGTTTGATTGTATTTTGAAGGGGTAAAATGGTCAAATTTCAAATGTGTTAATTCACATAAAATGTAACCCCAAATTTCCTCAAAATGTTGGTTTAATTAGTTTACTCGTTTGATACTTGATCATGAAATTATATGCAAACTTGTATCACAAAAAATCCCATATTTCGGTTACAGTGACGATTGGGAGCTAGTGGGGTCCCCCGTGGAAGTTCCACAAGAGACGGATTTTTGAGGGTTGAAGAACTTGGAAGAATTAACTAACTGTCTTTTGGGTGTCAGGGGCATCTCTGAAGGCTCAACGAGTGTTAAAACTCAATTGTACAGGAGGAACGGAACTATAAGAACATGGGTGGTAAAACCATAATTTGTCTGCCAAGAATGCTTTACGTGGGAAGGCTTACGAGGGCTAGAAAAATATGTAAATATTATAATTGGTTATCTGATAATTGAGTTGTTGCACAATTATCGATGAATCCTTGAAGATGTTGGGTCATCAGAAACTGGTGTATTTTAAAAGAGTGAAGACGGTTTCGAAAATCGGAAGATCGGACCCGAGTACGAATTTGTATATAATTTGATGTCCATAATACCTTTGTAACTGGAATGTCCACAGGAAACTTTTAAAAACACGTATTAAACCTCCTAGAGTCCAAGCACAATTTCTGATTTCAGGGTTTGTTTGAGGTTTCGATTATGTTGAAGTTGTTTATGATGGATTTTAAGATTTATGCAAAGAGAAAATGGTAAATCCTAAACTTCCTAAACTGGGGTTACCTAAACTCTGATTCTAAACACTGTTTTAGAGAACATACAAGACTCGTTTAAGGATCCGAGTCAAAATTTGGGTGCTGACAACTTTTTTGGGGGGTGCTTATCACTTTTCAATGCTGATGTGTCCACTCCCTAATGCCATTCTAATACATCAGGAAAAATTGATTTCCATACTTAAATCTTTTTTGCAAAAATGTTTTATGTTTCTAGCATGCTTGAAAGGAAGCAAATGTAGTGTCCAGGATTTTGTATGTCTTATTGTGTCTTGGACAAAAAAACTGAAAAGTGGTGGATTTTTAAATTTGGTGCATTTTTTTATATAGGGAGCAAATATTTATTCGAATGCTTATTATTATTATTATTATTATTATTATTATTATACATACCATTTTTATGGGTACCTATTTTTTCATTTGTTTGTATCCAAAACATGGAAGGACATACAAAATCCTAGACATTACATTTGTTTCCTTTATGAAATTTCTACCATGGAAGGCAACGAGTATAGGTGGGCATGGATTTTGAATCATCTCTGGTCTGAATGGACAGGTACCACTCCATTACCAATCACTGCATAACATGTGGTCTGATAAATGGTGTTTGAGTCAATGCATGTGGGTCAAAGGATGGCATTATAGTAAATATACAATGAATAAGTACCTATACATTTATGAATACACCCTTTGTCAGACACCATGTCACATCCTGAATTGAGACTGGAGTGGTACTTGTCCATTGAGACTGGAGATGATGTGAACTCGTGGGCATGGGCTTATTTCACCCTGATTGCTTTTAGTATTGGTTTTGTATAAAAATAAGAAGACAAATGTTCTGTGACCAAAAAGTGTGACCCTCAGTGAACACACCCGGCTGACACATGATGTGTTTATGAATTTGGTGTCTCTTTTTACCTTTTTCAATTCTTTTAAGCCATACACACCATATGTCAGCCTGTTGCATGGTCACGTAGGGTCACAACACTTTTTTTGGTATCCCATGATCGTCTTCAGATTGTTAAAGTTCAAATATTGTTTAAAAGTTTTTAATGGTTAACATGTGGCAAAAAAACAAACAAAACGGAAAATGTACATTTCAGTTTGTTGATTTTTTTAATACATGTTGAACCCTAGAATCTTCCTCGCGTTAACTGAACTTTAAAAATCTGGAGATGATTATTACTCCTTTTTTATCACAGAACATTTCTTCTGTTAAAATATCACAATAAAGATTTGGGAGCAAATGTCCAGTCCAGGATTTGGTGTCCAAAACACGGTCATATGGAATAAAAAGGGTGGGACTTTGAAATTTCATCTAACCCCCGCCTTTATTCTATGTGAAGTCCCCTGGTGTCCTCAACACCATCCTGGACAGAACATTTGTTTAATAAAGATTTCCACAAAAAAATTATAAAGAAATAATAAAATTGTTTAAAAAGATATTAATCGGTGGTTGTGTTACTTAACAACTCTTGACTGAAATCTAAGGAATGACACGTGGCATGCTTATGGTTGGTTTACGATGAAAATCCTATTTCAGCATATCCAGACACCAAGGAATAGATTCCAATCAAACGATTTTCACAAAGGATATACGAACCAAACAATAGACTCTAGGCCTACTCCATCAGGCCCCTATACCTAATAACTCAACTCTAACCAACGACTGCTCTGATATAGGTATATAGATCTGGTAAACTGCAGCCAAAACCAAGGCGCGGAAACAGTTTTTCTCCCTTCCCATCATTTCTCTCCATTAATTTCTTTTTTTAGGGGTAGGAAGCGAGCTTCTGATTTGCGTCAGAAAGTTCGATACGATCTAACAACGAAGGTTCTGAGCTCGATCGAAGATTCTTTATTCTTGATTCAGATTTTCGCGAGGAAATGTTGGATGATTTCTCACCCTACTCAGACGAGCAATCACTCCATTGATCGATCTATAAGCATCCTTTTCTTTTCCCGATCAAAATCACATATACCTAATGAGTTCGTGGCTCAAAGCTGCAGAAGGTATGGATTTTAGCTTCTTTCGATACTTTTAATGCCTCTGGTTATCCATCTGCATGCATTCGGTATTTAGGTTTCTGACATGTTTGGATTTTGATTCGAGGCGTTTATTTTTTTAATTTTGTATGAAATTGATGTCTTGAATTGAAATCTGTTGACATTTCGTTTTGTTTCTGAGAAATTTAAATTCTTCAAGGACTTCAAATTCGGGCGGATTAATGTGAGATTAATTGCTAGTTCTTGGATTGTTATTAGTGGATCTTTACTTGTTTGAAGCTTCTAGTAACTAGAATACTTAAAATTTTAGAATAGTGTATGTGGCGCAAAGATCTTGTGGTTGATTATGTGACACTATATTATTAACTGCAACTGCAAGTAAATTTCAAACGGTTCCGGGATTTGTTCATTCATGAATTAGTGTGACTATATCTGTCCTGTCACGTCCTTAGCCTACATTCTGCAATCAATCAGCGATGGGAATGTTTAGGAAATTCTGGTTCCATTACCTAATTATCTCATCAATTAGGAACATGCCCACTTCCATTTTCTTTTCATGTCTGTGTCAAAATAGAAAATAGTTCTTCCTGTGACTGCATTGCCGTCACTGGATTTCGTAACTACTTCACATCCTTATAGATCTATTTGAAACTTTTCGACCATAGCCAATTTGTTGCCTACCAATTTGAATTTACAATCTAAGGACATTGCACCAATCTTATTTTTGTTCACTAGTTTGTGATAATTTTTTTTCTTTATTCAGAATATCCATAAGGTTGATGGGGTGGTCATTTTTAGGAGTGGACAACATATACCTTGAGTGTTATACTGGCTAATATCATCTCTCAGGATATAAAGTACTGTTTTTTTTTCATAACCTGATGATCACAAATAGATATAAACATATCTATGGAACTCAAAACAACTGCTGCATCCTGAAAAATGAACACCCTATTTTTTGAGAGGTAAAAAAGAATTTATTCAAAATGAAGCAAGAGAATAGTGAAACAAAATTCACCTATATGGTGAAAAACAAAATGACAAAAACAAACTGTACAACCTTCCTCCAGAAAGAATACTTAGCAAACTCATTAAAACCAGAGGATAAAGATCCAATCAAAGAGAAAGCTATAGATGCAGGCATACAGGTTCTAAGGGGAGGAGTACTTGTCTTCAAAGTTTTGTTTTTCCTCTCCTTCCTTAGGCCCCAGCAAATGGCCCCAGGCAGCGAGCGTTAAATGATCTTTGGAAGACCTTCCAAATCTCTAATCCACAAGTCCAACATGAGATCTCTGAATTGATTTGGAAAGATTTAGGATATTGAGCTGGGTGAGAAAGAATCCCTAAACATTTTGTGCCATACAGCATGGATAAAGAGGTGGTCTACTGACTCCTCCTCCTACATACACTGAAATGAATACCCTATTAAGATTTGAGAGAGAGAGAGCATAAACTCTGATACCAAAATTGATGCAGGACCACTCACAAGATACCAATGAAAGAACTAAATCAAGGTTGGGCTGAAGACAAGAGGTGTACAAAGCGATTGGGTATGGGTTAGATTGATTCCAGGGGGTCAAATATGAGATGACACGAGGGTATAAGTAGGTTCTGTTTAGGGCAATTGAGCAGGGAGTTTATGGGATTAGGCTAGGCATGACAAAGGTAGATTGGAGCAGAGTGGCATATGGGATTGGGCGGCAGGCTGTATAGGTGCAGAACAAGTAATGAAATCAGATCAAAATCTAGTGGCAAACAGTAAGGTATCATAGGGATTTAAGGGGTGTAAAAAGAGTCCGAACACAGGCTGATTGGGGGTATGCTGTGGGACAGGTCAGTATTAAACAACAAGCTGTATAGACCCACGAGTATACTCAAGACAGCTAGGTGATGCAGCATACAAGTGAAAAACCACAATTTGAAATAAAAAAAAAAAAAAATTAAAAGATTGCAAAATTCAAATTCTAGAAAAATCTAGGCAAGGATGTGAAATGACAAGAATATCCCTATAAAAAATTAGATTGTTATGAAATTTTACAGGTGAGTACTTAAGCTTGTTAGGTACCATTGTTCCAAATTTCAGGATTTTGGAAAAATGATTGAGAGAAATATGAGTTTTTAAAGGTTACTGATTTCAAAAAACCAAAAACACAATAGAGTAGGTAGAAGAAGTAAGAAAGAAAGAGAAGGAGGAAAAGATAGAGAAGGAAAGAGATAAAAAAATAAGGAAAAAAAGAAATAAGAGAAGAGATAAGAAAGAGGGAGGGTGAGGTGGATACTCACACATGTACTAAGGTGCTACAACCCATGATAGAGAGAGAGGGGAACCTATAGGAGAGGAGTCACCCTATGGAGAAGGAGATATCAGGTCCACGACCTACCTTGGGAACACCCAAATATTCAAAAGACTTGTTTATTCTTCACGAATTTTATTAAATAACTTTGGTGCCTTTAACTAGGCTGATTAGTTTTGAAAAATAGAAAGTATAAAATTAGAAACTTGATAACACCTAAACTTGCACACTAAGACTTACTAAAATCTCACTTTCTAAATCTTATACTTACTAAAAGATACAAAACTTGTTGCACACGTTTTCCTAAATCTAATAATTTGTAAAATCCCAAAATTTCCTAATCACAAAGTTGCCAAAACCATGACGATACCCAAGCTGTCAACCAGCCACATTATTGGCCCTTACACTTTGATTTATTGACAAAAAACACTATTCACATCATTCATTGATACCATTACAGTAATTTGGTCATAACCTCAGATTTATGCAATCTTGGTCTCGTTAAAAAGGTAACTGAATAACCTCTCTAATGACACCAAAACCAAGCCAAAAAGACAAGTTTTGACCCTTAAAAACTTGGGTTAAAAGTGAATGATATGATTAATCTTTGAAAAAAACCAACAAAATTTACAACGCCTTAAATCATGTCCTCTTATGAGGAGGCATGCACAATAGTTTCTTCAAATTGGCTCCATCATTCTCCCAGGGTGGGGAGAAATTTGTCATCGAATTTGAAGCTGGCCACCACCTGTCACAACTGCTTGCAAACGATCTTTTCGGGCTCCGCAACAAATGTGAGGAATGTGGGCATGGGCCTAGGATGGACTTCTTGCACGAACCTCTTCATCTTCGTTTCGCCATACATTGCGCCTTTGACTTGGGTTTCTCTCGGGTCTTGGTGTGAACTTGAATTGTCTCAATTTGTGGCATGATTGGAGGAGGAAAGATGGATGGAGATGGGCTAGACAAATCATCCACTTTCTTGTCAACTTCGATGGTCAAAAGCAAAGTCAGTATGGGTGACTTAAAGGCAGATAAAGCATTAAAAAGGCCCAACATAGCCAATCTTATATGTTCCAAAGAAGCTTTCATGTCATCCATATTTGACTTAACCGAATCCATAGTTCGATTCAAGTGGTGTAAATCCTGACTTATGTTCTTCAAGGTGTGGCAATGTTGAGCAATTTGAAAGGCAATATAGGCTTTGGTAGGAGCCATATTTCTCGGGACTAAACTAGATAGAACTAGCTGAAAAATCCAGAAGCTCTGATACCAAATCTGATGTAGCACACAACAGAAAAACCACAATTTGAACAAAAGAAAAGATCCGAAAATTCGAATTCTATAATGAAATTTTATAGGTTAGTATTTAAGCTGTTAGGTTCCGCTGTTCCAAATTTCAAGATTTTAGAAAATTAATTGAGAGAAATATGAATTTTTTGAAGGTTGTTGATTTCAAAAAACCAGAAACACAACAGAGTAAGAAGAATAAGCAAGAAAATAAGAGGTGGAAAAGATACAGAAAAAAGAGGTAGAAAAAAAAGAAAAGAAGAATTAAGAGAAGAGATGGGAAAGAGGGAGGATGAGGTAGATACTCACACTTGCATTAAGGTGCTACACAACCCATGATGGAGAGAGAGGTGAACCTATAGGAGAGGCGTCACCCTATGGAGAATGAGATATCATACCCATGACCTACCTTGGGAACACCCAAATCTTCAAAAAAACATGTTATTCTTCATTGATTTTATTGAATAAATTTGGTGCCTTTAAATAGGCTTATACGCTTTCAAAAATAAAAATTATAAAATTAGAAACTTGATAACACCTAAACTTGCACACCAAGACTTACTATAATCTCATTTTCTAAATCCTATACTTACTAAAAGACACAAAACTTGTTGCACAAGTTTTCTTAAATCTAATAATTTGTAAAATCCCAAAATTTCCTAATCCCAAAGTTGCCAAAACCATGGAGATACCCAAGTTGTTAACCAGCCACATTATTGGGCTCCACACTTTGATTTATTGATCGAAAACGCTATTCACGTCATTCATTGATACCCTTACAGTAATTTGGTCATAACCTTGGATTTACGCAATCTTGGTCTCGTTAGAAAGATAACTGAATGACCTCTCTAATGACATCAAAATCAAGCCAAAAAGACAAGTTTTGACCCTTAAAACTTGGGTTAAAAGTGAATGACAAGATTACTTTTTAAAAAAAACCAACAAAATTTATAACACTTCAAATCGTGTCCTCTTATGAGGAGGTACGTACAATAGTCTCTTCAAATTGGCTGCATCATTCTCCTAGAGTGGGGAGAAATTCTCATCAAATTTGAAGCTGGCCACCACTTGCCATAGCTGCTTGCTAATGATTTTCCGGACTCTGCAACGAAGGTGAGGAATGTGGTGGAGGGCCTAGGATGAACTTCTCGCATGAACCTCTTCATCTTCGTTTCGCCTTACATTGTGCCGTTGACTTGCATTTCTCTCGGATCTTTGTGTAAACTTGAATCGTTTCAATCTGTGGCATGATTGGTGGAGGAAAGATGGATGGAGATGGGCCAGACAAATCATCCACTTTCTTGTTAATTTTGATGCTCAAAAGTAGAGTCAGTATGGGTGACTTGAAGGCAAATAAAGCATTGGAAATGCCTAAAATAGCCAATCTTATATGTTCAAAAGAAGTTTTCATGTCATCCATATCTAACTTAACTGAATCCATAGTTCGATTCAAGTGGCATAAATCTTGACTTATGTCCTTCAAGGTGTGGCAATGTTGAGCAATTTGAAAGACAATCTAGGCTTTGGTAGGAGCCACATTTCTCAGGACTCAACTAGATAGAACTAGCTGAAAAAGTCAGAAGCTCTTATACCGAATCTGATGTCGCACACAAGGGAAAAACCACAATTTAAAAAAAAAAAAAAAAAAAAGGATCTCAAAATTCAAATTCTAAAAAAAGGTGGGTAGGGATAGGAAATGACGAAAATACCTCTATAAAAATTTCAGATTGCGATGAAATTTTACAGGTCAGTACTTAAGTTGTTAGGTGCCACTGTTCCAAATTTCAGGATTTTAGAAAAATAATTGAGAGAAATATGAATTTTTTAAAGGTTGCTGATTTTAGAAAACTAGAATCACGATAGCGTAGGAAGAAGAAGCAAGAAAATAAGAGGAAAAGATACAGAAGAAAGAAAAAAAGGGAAAAAAGAAATAAGGGAAGAGATGAGAAAGAGGGAGGATGCGGTGGATATTCGCACCTGCTTTAGGTTGCTACAACCTATAATGGAGAGAGAGGGGAGCCTATAGGAGAGGCGTCAGCCTATGGAGAAGGAGATATCAGGCCCACGGCCTACCTTGAGAACGCCCAAATCTTCAAAAAACTTGTTTATTTTTCACTGGTTTTATTGATTAACTTTGGTGCCTTTAAATAGGCTTATAAGCTTTGAAAAATAGAAAGTATAAAGTAGAAATTTGATAACACCTAAACTTGCACACTAAGACTTACTAAAATCTCACTTTCTAAATCCTACACTTATTAAAAGACACAAAAGTTGTTGTATAGGTTTTCCTAAATCTGATAATTGCTAATATTCCAAATTTTCCTAATCCCAAAGCTGCCAAAACCATGGAGATACCCAAATTGTCAACCAGCCACATTATTAGGCCCCACACTTTGACTTTTTGACCCAAAACACTATTCACGTCATTCACTGATACTCATACATTAAGTTGGTCATAACTTCTCCAAATCACATTGGATTTGCGCATTCTTGGTCTCATTAGAAAGGTAACTGAATAAATTCTCTAATGATACTAAAATCAAGCTAAAAAGGCAAGTTTTGACCATTGAAAACTTGGGTTAAAAGTGAGTGACATGATTACTCTCTAGAAAAAATCCAACAAAATTTTCAACACTTTAAATTGTGTCCTCTTATCAGGAGGCAAGTACAATAATCTCTTCAAATTGGCTACATCACTAGGTTTCCTACCTAAGGTTCTTGGAAACAACTCAAATATTATAGAACAAATATGGTCTTGATTTAGCACAGGTTTTGATCAGAAGCTTAGAATAGTTTATACCTGGAATCTTCAAAGCTCACACAAAAGCTGGTACTAGATGTACCCAAGGACAATCTTCAATTTTGATCAGTCCAACATTAAAGAAATTGAACACTGATGCTGTCTCCTATAGTACACCAAGGGGATTTTTAGATCTGACTTGTATAGTAGGGACTCCTCTAGATTAAGGTGCCGCGGGATACTTTTTATGAGGTTATTAATTTTCTTGAAAGTAGAGAGCCATTGTAGATGCCACCTCCTAACACTTCCATGGCCTATTCTCTGAACCGTTTCCTATTAGGCAGCATGAAAGGTATTGAATTCCGAAGAATATCGGTGGACATGGCTGGTTGGCTAGAATGGCCATTCTCAGAGCAGGAAGTCTTGGAAGCTTTTAAAAGCCTTAGGGAAGAGAAGGATCCAGGGCCGGATGGTTTCCCCATGCATTTCTTCACTGAGTTTTGGGATAGGGTTAGAGAAGGGTTATGAGTGCTATACAAGACTTTCACCAGAAGGGTCATTGTGTCGAAGCATTAACACATCCTTCATATCCCTAATTTATAAGAAGCAGAGCCCAGTTGATCTGAAAGACTGTAGGCTGATAAGTTTTATAAATGACTATTACAAATTGTTGAGTAAAACCCTAGCTCGGCGCATGGAAGGGAATAATGGGGTCTATCATATCTTCATCTCAGAATGCTTTTGTGAAAGGTCGTCAAATGTTGGATTGTATCCTCATAGCAAACGAATGCGTTGATTATTGGCAAAAGGCAAAGATAGCAAGGGTGGTTTGCTAAATAGATATGGAAAAGGCGTACGATCATGTTAATTGTGATTTCTTGGTGTGGGTCCTTCAACAGATGGGCTTTGGCAGAAAATGGTGTTTTTGGATCAAGACTTGTGTCTCTGTGGCAACATATGCACTTTTAGTACATGACACTTAAGTTGGGTTCTCCAAAGGGCAAAGAGGTCTAAGACAAGGCGACCCTCTTTCCCTGTTCCTCTTCAATATTGCGATGGAGCCGCTTAGTAGGTTGGTGGATAGAGCTATCGAGGTGCGATGCTTTAGTGGCTGCAAATTAGGGCTAGAGGGACCACGTGTCATGCTTCTTCAATTTGCGAACGTCTCCATTTTCTTTCTCCCAAACTTGGAAGAAGTGGAAACAATGAAAGGCCTCTTGCTTATGTTTGAATCCACCTTAAGGCTTGAGGTAAATATGCCAAAGAGTGGCATGATGGCAGTGGAGATAGTTCTGAATGTGGACAAGCTTGCAAGTCGTCTGGGGTGCATAGTGATGGTATTCCCAGGGGTTTATTTGGGGCTACCTTTAGGTGGAAATATGAAGTCAGACTCAAAAACACATTTGGGACCCAATAGTGGAGAGGGTGGATCGAAGGTTAGCTAGATGGAAAGGTCGTAACCTATCCATAGGAGGGAAAATAACTCATTAACAGTGCTCTATCCAACTTGCCGGTGTACTACATGTCCCTTTTAAGGGCCTCATCTTCGGTCCCCCACCAATTGGAAAAGATTAGAGCGGACTTTCTTTGGCATTTTGAGGACGGTGATAGGAAATTCCACCTGATCGGCTGTGATCAATTATGTTTCCCTCTTGAGAAAGAAGGCCTTGGATTCTGTGCCCTTAAACTTAAAGAGATGAATGGTGCATTGCTTGCAAAATGGATTTGGAGATATGGGGAAGAGTCTACGATTCTTTGCCGTCAGGTGATCTCCATTAAGTATAAGGATAGTACAAATCCCCTAGTGGGTGCCTATGGATTCGGCCTTTGGAGGGACGTTTATAAAGAGCTTGATGAGTTTCAGAGTTGGATTGTAACCTAGGTGGGTAATGGATCCTGGACCTTATTTTGGCTGGATACATGGTGTGGCCCAACTCCTTTCGTACAAGCGGTCTCAAGCCTCTTCTCTCTCGCTAGATTGAGGAGGGGCTAGTCAGTGATCACTTGGTAAGGGAGAATGGCCTCACATCTAGGAACCTTCACCACCGTTGAGAGGTTAACGATTGGGAGATCCTTACGGTTTGTAGTTAAATGAGACTCGGTAATATAGGATGGTCTAGGGAATCACAAATTAAAAGAAGAAAGAAAGCTCAAAATTCGAATTCTGAAAAATTTGGGCAATGGTGTGAAATTACCAAAATGTCCCATGGCTATGTGTCAGAAACTTTCATGCTCTGACAGGTTGATTCTTAGGTCCATGTTGCACCACTGTTCCAAATTACAACAAATTTGGATAAATTTAGGTGTGTGAAATAATATACACAAGTTTGTTGTTTTTTGGGTTTATAAAAGGAAACCATAAAATACAACAAACGAAAAAGAAGAGGGAAGAAGAGAGAGAAAGACGGTAGAATGCTCACCTCATGTGAGGGGTTGAGAGAGAAAAACTTGGGATACCACACCCACTTCAACACATATGGGTCTTCTTTTCAAATATTCATCTTTAACTGATTTACTTCATACGTAGAATAGCCTTTAAATAGGTATTACATTGAGAATAAAATAAAATAAAATCATATATTTTAGATCTTCTAACTAAAATAGACTTGCCAAATAATAAAAAACTTCTAAAGATAAAAAAATTCTTGGTTGGTACAATATTTGGCTTGTTGGCCAAGTTATTGGGCCCCACATGATCCTAAACAATATCTCAAATTCTTTAAAACAAAGGGGCTATTATCTAGTTAGCATGGGTCCCACAAGAATCCAAAATATCTCCAAAATCTGGAGAAAATTAGAGGCTGTCAACCACATCTATTGGGCCTCACAAATATCTTCTAAGATGTCCAAAAATCTGGAAATTTTGAAGATGTCGACCAGCTCATCATTGGGCCCCACTTTGACTATTTAGTTATTACAAGAAAACCCCAAACACTAAGACAATTACACATAACCCCTTGGCCAATTACAAGCCTTATTACAAATAAGAAAACTCCTAAACAGAATATTAAAACTAACTACTAGACACTCCATGGGTGACTATCCATGGTCTTCCAGCTTTTTCTTCCTTGCATAATATGCTACCGCATCACTTGGCAGTGCTAAAGTTGGGGAAGTGGGGGAATCTGACCGAAGACTTTGGAAGCCTGATCCCATTAAAGGTTTCACAGTGAAATCTTTCTACAACATCATTGGCCCAATTGGAAATGGAGTAGGGCCAGCTGTTTAAGTGTGGAGATCAAAGATGCCTTCCAAAATCCGTTTCCTCTTATGGCTCCTTCACTTCAACAAAGCTCTAACCCTAGATAACCTCCAAAGAAGGGGTCTGCACATAGCCAATCATTGCTACATGTGTTGGCAGCATGAAGAGTCTGCTGCTCATCTCTTCCTCCATTGCCCCATCGCTTTCGAGATATGGGGAGAACTCCTCCAGCATTTCAGCACTACTTGAGTCATGCCCGATTCTATCCCAAAGCTTCTTGATCAATGGTTCCACGGCCAGCGAGGGGCTCTTTCCCAAAAAGGGATTTTACTTTGGAAAAGTTTGCCTCATGTGGTCTGTTGGGCCCTGTGGGCGGAGCGTAATGCACAGGTGTTTGAGAATAGGAGGTCCTCTGATGTAGAACAATAGGGGAAGAGGCTGTTTACCTGGGGTTATGAGCCCAAAAAGTAATAGGCCAAGTTCCCACTTAAATTTTCTCAAACACATAGGAGGCATACTATTAAGTTGGCAAAACAGCATATATAAAAGGTACCAGCAGTGCTCAAATAATAACAGTAGTTCTCAAAGGACATATGGCAGCCTCCCACACTATTACTAGGCCAGTCTTCGATTAAGGATTTTGATCAAACAAGTAGTGGGCAGTGACGGCAGTCAATCAGAATTTAAAGAAATAGGCCAGAAGGAAGTTAACTCAATGTTCTAACCTGTAACCAAATTCAGCCCTTCTCATAACAATTTCATGTAGTCAATGGAAGAGGCTTGGAACTCCTTCAGAAAATTAGGCCAGCTCCTTAATATCCTTTGATGAGATCAGCAACACAGGCAATACATAAGGCTGCTCAATGAAATCCTCCAAGTATGCAATCAGATAGTCAACACTAGCAGTAGAAGCCTTCTTTGATGAGATATCCTCAAAGAGATTAACTCCACAGCAAGAGGAGTGTGGTATGATGCTGCTACAGGTCTCAAATTAGTGAGAAAACTGATTCCAATTCAAAATCACACCCAAAAGATTCCTTCCATGGTTGATGCAGGTAATGAATGGGCTGGGGTTTAAATTTCCAAGTACCTAAAACCAGATGCAGACCTGGTTGTTCTGCCACAAGGGTTAACACAAGGAGAAGTATGGGTCAGGTCTTGGGAATATGCAGAAAACAGCTTCTTGAAGTTCTACATGGGTTTAGGTTTCGTTTTTGCAAAGGACACGAATTCTGGTATGGCAACAGTGTTTGTATGAGTCATAGGATTAGGATTTGATGGAGACAATCAAAAGGAAGGGGATTTTGAGGTGGCCGATAGGTTTGGAAGATGGAGATTAGGATTTGGGTGATGGCTATCAAGGGAAGAAAAAAAAAGAGAATAAAAGGTTGCAGGCTGGACAGCACATGTGAAATAAAAGAAGAAGAAGGAGAAGAAGAAGAAGAAGAAGAAGAAGAAGAGAGAGAGAGAGAGAGAGAGAGAGAGAGAGAGAGAGAGAAAAGTGTACCCGGAGGTAATCCCTACCTTGGTCAAGCTCAGGTCAAAGCTTGAAAGAAACCCCAAAATCGTGTGGAGCAAATCAGCAACCATTTTTTATTCCTCTTCATTGTTGATTACAATAAGAAACCTCCATATTTAAAACCAAATTCAAAAGAAAATATAGCAACTTCCTCTCCTAAACTTTCCTAATAGACTTCTAAATGAAATAGAAACAAGAATAGCTAAAATCGTGGACCTCTCCCCCCCTTTGTCAACCACTTAAATCTTACTTAGATGTCTTTGACAAAAAAACCCAAAAAACTTAAAACACAAATGACACTTGTGTCCTAGACTCTAATAACTTATGAAATATGAACTAAAATAGAAACTTAAACTAAACAAAAGGACTCTAATATAAAATAAAGACACCATGTGACTTTCAAAGCTTGTCCTCCATAGGTCCGCCACGGGTCTCCATGTGTGGCCCCATGGGCCCCACACATTAACATAAACCCCCTCTCTTGATGTAGCAAAGATGTTCCCCCATGTGTCTTCACGTGTGGACCCCACCAAGCCACGTGTGGGTCTCACATAGCCTTCAATGTCTGCATGAGAGAGAGAGAGAGAGAGAGAGAGAGAGAGAGAGAGACGCACAAAACTTTATATGAATATATATTTGGGTGGTGATCCCCTTTTAGTAGGCATCTTATTAGCCATTAATTCCAGTGTACTCCATTTATTTATATATTCTTGTTTTTTCCTCTGGCTTCATTTTCCATGTAAAGGCTTACATCAAATTTAATTATTTTTTTTTCTTCACAAAAGTGTTTCTTGTTCTGGTTAAATCTCAGACCAGGATTTGGATAAAATATTTGTTTGAGACTTTAAATTAACTTAATTCTCTTGAATCAGATTTATTTGAAGTTGTAGATCGAAGAGCAAAGTTGGTCGTTGGTGAGTTGTCAGAGGAACAGTCTGACTCACAGCCATCAGGTATAGATCTCATTGTGTCTTATATATATATATATATATATATATAATTTTTGTATCTTCTGACTTAGCACTTCTTTTGAGCATGTACTCATGATATATTGGCTTATCTTGAATTGTTATTCCTTTTTTTTTGGACAATTGATAAGTGACCAATGGAGGAGAATCTCAAGCCAGGAGGACAAAATCGAAGGAAAAGGTCTTTGTTGGCATATCTTTGACTTCTGTATTATACTTTTTTTTTGGTCAATGAACAATTTGAATTATGTTATTTATTTCACAGGTTGGCAAAATCACTTACTTTTGCAGGTTCAAAAGAGACTTTCAACTAATGAACCTCTTAAAAAAAGCGATGCTGCACATGAGAAAATTAGCCTGCAAGAATCAGTAAATAATGCGATAAGTGATAACGATAAGGTGGTTTTGTCATTTGAAAATGATGGGACTATGTCCAGTAGTTCTACAGCTCCAATAAGCAAAGAGCTGCAACAGGATGTTAATAAAGATGCCACTTTGTCAGGCATTTCATTATCTGAGACACTCCCAAATGATGTGGGTAAACATTACTCTAATCATATGATCGAAGTCCCAGCTACAGTTAATGATCAAGAAGCTGTCACTTCATCTATAAATGGTGAGCTCGCTATTGAGAAAACATCAGATGGGCACGAAGATTCCACTTCCACTCTGTCTACAGCCCCAGGAGTTGAGGTTGATGGAGATCATCCAGCTGATGCTAGCCAAAATATTAAGTTGGGAGATGAGGATATTCCTGTGAAGATTGACGTAAAGAAACCTGAACCTGATAGTGTGGAAACACACAGTAACAGTGATAGGCAAATGAAAGATGCTGATCTTAGGGAAGAACCTATTTCAGATTTAAAGAAGCAACATGAGCGTAATAGTGATACTCCCATGAGAGTACAAGACCAACTTGATGAGGTAGAGTATGCATTGTAGTGAAAACTCTCAGATTACCTTATTAATCTTAACATTTTGTATTTTTTTCTTTTATATAAATATTTTTTACATGTTTAGCATTTAGCGTCATCCCTTTAGTTGGTTGGCAGGCTCAAGGACTTCTCAAAAGTGCAATTTCTACTGGACAATCAAAAGAGGCCAGGTTAGCAAGGGTAAGATCTGCAGTATTTTAGTTGGCAATTACTGAGGATCCTTACATTTTGTCTCTACTCTGTGTTTACTGGGAAATGGTTGGTTCTTCATAAAGTAGAACTTCTATAAACTAATATTCTTGGGGGCGGGCTATCCTATTAAATTACATAAATTATTAGTTAATAAATTGTTTAGGTATTAAATTTAGGAAATGTTAACTAGTAAAGGTTTTTACGCAGGTAGGAATGTAGGATCGTCACTTCATCCATGATTACACTTATTTTTTGTATGAAAAAGTGGCTAGGGCCTTCACTACAGTGGTGTTAGTTATCTTATTGGATTAGATGTCCAACAAATCAAATGATTACACAAGTTGAACAAAAAATAAATAGGTTATTGCAAAAATTGAAATGGATACTAACAAGAATACTTGATATAATCGGGTCATGTAATAAAGAAAGTGAAAAAAAAATTCCACCTCAAAGGATATTGAAGATAATAATAAAGAATTGCTTACACTAAATCCAAATTAAGTAGCTAATATGCTTGGTCTTTGTGAGGATTTTTAATATGAACACCTGTAAAGAGGTTATGGTGAAGATTTGCAAATAGACTTTTCCGTTCAGGTCATCAAAAAGTGGTTCTTGACACTTTACAAATGTACTTTTGGCTAATTTGAAGATAGGTCTACATATTATATATAAGATAATTTCACATTATGTTTTTTTTTTTTTTTTTTTTTTACTTTTGAGAATAACTAATTGGTTAATAGATTTCTAGGTTGTTGATATAGTGTCTCAGCCCCAATTTTTGGGCTGGAACTTTCACTAATTAAGTCCTTTTATTGTTTCCTGTTGTTACAATTTATTCAAGACCTAGTTCATTGATGTTGCTTATATATATATATATATATTTAATACATTACCGCTGATTAATTGTTTCCTGTTGTTACAATTTATTCAAGACCTAGTTCATTGATGTTGCTCTACTGCTCAAACACATAATGCTTGAAAGTGATGACACTCTTTAGATGAATTAATAACAATAACCACCAGTTTGAGGCTGCTGGACTATCCTGTTTAGCTGAAGACTTGTACTTAGACATTCTGGAGGACATTGACAATATTATTTTCCTGACACTATCTTTTCTTTTAAATTGAATTTTAGATTGTCCCTGTTTACATCGTTGACAATGAATTTCTGAAAGCTTCATTTATCTCTGTTTTATAAACATGCAGGTTTGTGCTGGACTTTCATCTCGCCTTCAAGAATACAAATCTGAAAATGCACAGCTGGAGGAACTTCTCGTTGCAGAGGTCTTACTTTTCAGTTTGTAATACTGGGTAAACAATATTTTGTTTTTCAAAGAAAGCTATGCTTACCATTTTAATCTCTACCTTAACAGAGAGAGAGGAGTAACTCATATGAGGTCCACATAAAGCAGCTGCAGCAAGATTTATCTGTATCCAAGATTGAAGCGACTAGAGTTGAATCAAATATGGCTGAAGCTTTGGCTGCAAAGAACTCAGAAATTGAGGCACTTGTTAGTTCAATGGATGCAATGAAGAAACAGGCTGCTGTTTCGGAAGGAAAGCTTGCTTCTCTACAGGTATCTTTCTTATGTTGTTAATTGCAATATTTATCTATATACATGCTAGAATTGCTATTAGTTGACATAAATTAGGTAGCTGTAGACCTGATACTGCTCTGTATTCATCTTCATCCTCGTCAAATGGAAGGTTTAATTATTTCTATTTATGAAGTGGTCAGGTTTCTCAAGTAATTTGCATTATTTAATAAAAACTTTAGACCACATTTCTAATTATATGATTTATTAATTTCCTTAACTCGTTACTTATCTGCAATTTTCTTAGTTTCTGTTTCAGTTCCAGTTTTATAGCAGAAAGAGGAAAGTTTGCCATTGTAACATCCAGGTCTAGCTTGGGAAGGAGTACAGCATTTGTCGTGCATGCTGTGACTTTATGCATATTGTTTGAACCCTATCCAGAATGTGGGTTTTAGTACAAGCAGACACTGATAGAGGCTTTTGTTGCCTTATATATATACTTGGGGACAGCTAAAAGCATATGCTTTCTATAACTAAATAAAGTTTCTGATGCAGGCTGGTATGGGTTATACCACCGGTGGGTATGGGCCAAAGAGTACTTGAGAGGTTAGGCCTAAATCACTTAATATTGGTCAAAATTAGAAAAACTCAATTCTGGAAAATCTGAGCTGCAACTAAGAATGAATGAGAACTTCAAGTACACTTAACCAATCAAGCTGAAATTTTGCAGTAAGGTAGGTATCTATCCTAGGAATAAACCTCCCGTAAATCAGAGGAAACTGTAAAGTAAAAGTATATAAATCAACGGAATTATCAGGTTTGCTTCTAGAGTCCCAGCTAACCCAGAATGTGAATCAACAGCTCTACAACTCTGAGATTTAATAATGCAAAAAAATTAGAAAATAAAGGAGATGATCTCAGAAGGTTGTATGAATAGAATCACAAGAAGATGAACATAGACTGCTGCATTTATAATGATAGAACTCAAGGACTGTGGAGAACTCAGTCCAGAATTCTCAAAGTAGGAATCCCAGAAAACAAAATTTATGGGTTGATAAATACTTATTTGCAGCAGAATTTTAATCATAACAGAGGTTAAAGAGCAGCATCTGATAAGGACATCGGGTCTAGGGTTGCTTTTCAGACCTACCAGAGGTGTTGCAGGAGAGATGGGCTAGTGCTTTGGTTTGAGTAGGGAGCCTGCATGATATTCCAGGGCTCGGGAGACTTTTATTTTATGTTTATGAGTTATTTTGTTAGTTAGTAGTGTATTTCTTTTATTTGCTACACTTTATTTTATGTCTCTTTGTAGGGGGTACACATATGTGAGGGTATTTTTGTCTAGAATTGTCTGAAATGAGTTTTTTTATGTCTTTTATTGTGCTTGGGGTATATTTTGATATATGTGTATGGGTTTAGGGGGGGCCCAAACTTACTCCCTCCCCCCCCCCCCTTATTTTCTCATGTTATGAAATAAAATTTTGAATTGATTTTTGCTCTCTTCTTCTCTTTGGTTCGGCTAGGGTGAAGAGAAAGAGACTTGGGTCTCCCCAAGTTTAATAGTGGTGGTGGAGACCAGTTCCTTCCCTTTGGGTTAAAAGATTTACCCTTCTTCCTTTCTTATTTTTGTTATTTTCTCAAATTATTGCTTGTTGGAAAATTCTGTCAAACCTCAAAAGATTGATCACCAAGCATCAAGGCAGAGCTTTTGAAGAGTTTCGATGCATCTAGGAGGTACTACACTGCTGGGCGACACACTTGGAGGTGGAAGAGTTCCATCTTCTCCAAAACCCTAGGTGGTACCTAGGTTCTTCCAAGGAAGGAGGCGGCACTCCTGTTTTCTGGACAGATTTTTGTGTGCTTCTAAATCACACCCTCTTCCTTTTTTTGGGCTGGTTTTAGATGATGGTTTGAAGCTACAGACATCATAGATGCTGCTTACTACCAACTCCATGTGTTATCTTTATTTTTCTGCACTCTTTTGATACCCTAATTGAGTGGGTTTTTGGTGTTTTGTGTTGGCATATGCTAGGACTGCTAGAGCTAATTTTCTAGGTGTTTTTCAACACCTATAGCCCCTATTTTGTAGCCCTAATAAACTCCTATCATAGCCCTCTTTAATCCCTTACAAAGCCCCATATTTTAGTTTCTTTACTTCCATTATTTGATACACATAAATTTCCATGCACACAAAGTGTTTGTTAAAATTCCCATATTGCTTACTTGCTGGATTTTCTGTTTGGACAGCACCTATAGGTTTTCCAACTCTTTAGAATTAACCTATTGATTCTCTAAAGTGTCTAGCTTCAGCCCCTTTATCATATACTCAACTTTTTACATCAATTCTATTGTTTAGACATTTTAAATATCACTTTCTTAACACCTAGAGTTCTGGACAGCAAGTATGCACTTGCTTGTTTTCTATTTTAGTAGGTTATCTTAAGCATATTGGTTAGGTTTCTTTTATGTCTTTACTTTGTATGCCCTAAACCTTATATTGCACATCTATTTTAACTGGAAAACTACCTAATTTGCTTGCTTTTGATGCTAGTAGGAATTTGGGTTATAGTGCTACCTTACTTATGTGATTTCATGTCTAATCTCCTTGGCACACACATCACCTACCTACATGCATGCTGCATCAGCATCACTTCACAATAGAACATTGGACTTCGTATGGTTGAATTGTAGGAGTCCAAGGACATACGGCTGAGGTTGGAGAAAAACTAAGAGGTCACACTGGGTTTTGGTTGTTGAAAACTCACGAATATGGTTCAAAAAATCGGCCGATCCGGCCTTGGATCGGCGAGATCAGTTGACCCCGATCCCGAATCCTAGGTTGAATTGGATTGGGATCGGCTGGATCAACCTGTGGATTGGTAAGTTGGATCGGCTAGATTGGGATTTGAGCTAGATTTTATTTTATTTTATGCGTTTTAACATTGGATTGGCCTATCTAGATATGGATCAGATCAGGATTGGTCCTGTTTGATCCCAATATTTTGATCCATGCTCACGAATACAAGGAATGTGATTGCTGATGCCGTGGACCTACAAACTATAGCCAAAGTCTCAC
>JAOXJP010135387.1:0-13490 GCA_025762735.1 Platanus orientalis | reverse complement strand
AGTTATCTAGAATCAACAAATCAAAAAACATAGCAAACAATGGATTTAAGTTGGGTATAGCTCATGCATAATAAATCGTGTCAAAAGTATTAATATCAGTGAAACTTTGCCAAAATTTCGTCAATATTTCGCAAATATCGACATAGTTTCGGTGATATTTCGAAGAAATTTTTGAATTTTTGTATTCCCCTCATATTTCATTTCGCTACCCCTTGAAGTGGGGAAATTTCAACAAAACTTCGAGAAATTTCACTGAAATTTTGAACCATGTACTCATTTGCCAAGAGCACACCATCAAGAATGAATTTTCATTTGATGAAAGCCCCTTCATCATGGGGGATCATTTGTGCTAAGAATAGGGCTGTCAATGAGCCAAGCAAGCTCGGCGTGAGCCTCCAATTGAGCTCATTCAGTTAAACGAGCTAAGCCAAGCTGCACTAGGCTCAACTCGCTAAAAGCTCGACTCCTTCAGGGTCTTTTATATATGTATAGTTTTTTGGTAGAGATAAAGATATAGTTTTTTTTTATATAAAATAAAAATATAGATTAGTATATTATATTATTAACATTAAATTATGTTTGTACTAACGTAGTTATTTGAATAGCCATTTTATATCATTAACATTAAATATGTTTGCTTAAATGTACTAACGTAGTTATTCATATAGCCATTTGTGCATCACATCACCAATAAAATAATGATTTTTCAAAAACAAAAATGATTTGATCTTAATAACAATAAAATAAAAAATAAATTATATTTGTACTTGATTAAATAAAGTTGCTATTGCCCTCAGAAATCATAGCAATCAAAAAGCAAAACACATTTTATACTGTGTGGCATACAACACAGCTTTTTTTATTTTGGTAAAACATACAACACAACTGGCACATGGGTTAACACTGTTTTTTTTTGGGGGGAGGGGAGAGAGAAAAGAAGGGGGATAAATCGTAGAACATAAGGTGGCACATGGGTGTTTAAATTTGGTGCTTCTTTTTGGGCACCTACTTGAATTGAGCACCTTTTTACACTTTCAATACACAACATGCGTCAGCCTGTGGTGTTCCACACTAATTTTAGTGAACCAAGCCGAGCTCAGCCCCAGGCTTGTGAAAGCCTGAGCTGAGTTGGACAAAGCTGGACTCAGCTCAGCTCGTTGATACCTCTAGCTAAGCCCCGAGGATTCTGTGCAACCCCTTAAAAAACGCCTAAGGTCCGCCCTGCATCAGGGGCGGACATATCAGCACCGAAAAGTGATTATCACCCACCAGAAAGTGTAAATCACTTTTCCAGTGCTGATGTGTCCGCTCCTGATGCAGGGCAGACCTCAGGCGTTTTTTAAGGGGTTGCACCAAATCCAGCCACTATCTAAGAACATCTTTCCCGCAGGCTAAGACCTTTGAAATTATTGTTACACTGCCCACAAGGCTAATGGGTCTCAAATCCTTTATTGAATACACACCATATATCTTTAGGATCTGAGTAACAAAGGTCGCATTATCCCACATCCAAAATCACTACAGTAGAAATTCAATGCCACCTCCATTAAGTCCTCTTTCAAATGTCCCAGTAACTCTCGAAAAAAGCCATTGTAAATCCATCTGGCCTTGGGAGTGTTGTCTCCTTCACTCTCCCATATGACCTTAATCTCGTCCCCATAAGTCTCATACGGGACACGTTGTTTGCATTTCTCCTGCTGTTTGCCAATCAGTGGAACAATCTTGTATGGTTATCACCTTTGAGCGAGTGGGCCTTAGCCTTTGGCTTCCATTTAATTTCCTCCATGACTGCAATTCTTTTGAATTCTGACCTCTTCAAATCTCTATTCAATAATTTTTGTGAATAGCTCCCTCTCTTATTCCACCTTGTCCCAACTGGCAATCTCCTCAAGCACCTCTTTCTTCTTCACTTCAATCTACTCAAAAATTGAAATGTTCCATTATTACAGCATCTTTAGTTTAATCAGAAACGCTTTGCAGGGCCTTCCCTCTGCTATAACAGAACCACACAATCCCTAATCAAATCAACACAGCCTAGGAGATCTACCACATGTTCTTCATTTTGAAGGGGCGAGGGACACCAAATGATCCCTCCCATTTAACAAAATTGGACTATGGTCAGAAGTAGGCATAAGATATATGGGAAGAGAGCATCCCAAACTTCTTAAAGGTGTAATCTGTCTAGTCTGCTCAAACACTGGGAAAGCCTGAATATTGGGCAAAGTGAAGTGTGCTCCATTGGGATGAAGATCTCATAACCAGTGTTGTCAATGAAATCAGAGAGAGAATTACCGTAAAATAATATAAGTAATCAAAGAACTCCCTCATTTCCCTCGTGATACTCCCCCTGGTCCTCTCACCTGGGAATTTGATGGCATTGATATCACTGCCAATACACCATGTTCCACTCTACCCAATTTTATCTGCTACTATACCTACAAAACACCCGCAGCTGAGAGTTCTCCCCTGGGCAATACACCTGTCACCATCTAGATATCATTCCTTCTCCAATCGAACCTTTCACAAACACAGTGTAAGTCCCCACAGGAGTCTCCGATATGGCTAATTTAGAACAATCCCACAGCAGCCATATCACCCCACAGAAGCTCCAATAGATGCCAATTAAAAGAGCTTCCCTCCCTTGTCATACCTCCATCTATGCTTGACATCTTGGATAGTTGCTGTATCACTAACTCTGCTTTACTGCAAACCACCATCTCTCTAACTATTGCCCTCTTCTCCCCAGACCCCAAGCCTCGAACATGTTGTAACCGTTAGATGAGTTACATGGGAAATTCAAAACATAGAATTCCCATTTTGCCCCTGAATTTGATTTCATATGCCATGTATTTTCACTTTTCATTATTTTGGTGGGAAACCAAAATTTTTACTTTAATTTGAACCACATGCTACTCTTATCTCATGTTTCTTGTCTTCTGCAAATGTGATTTAGTCCAACATTGGAAAGGGAAGAAAACTTTATTTACCTTATAAGTAAAGGTGAGGAACTACATGGGTAGGGGACATGGGAGAGAGGATTTCTTTGTTTGCATCATATGGGTGGGCCGACCGACCAACCAACCCTAGCCAAGCCATGCCATGTCATGGTGTCATGCGTTCGTGTGACATCTATATTATCATTATTATTTTCTTTTGTTTTATCTTAATTTTCCTTAATGATAAGGTTGCTTATTTATTGGGAAAGTGGACCACATAAATCCATGATAGCCCTTAGAGGAATTAATCCATTGGAGGCATCCGCTGGAAGATTCCTTTAAGAGGAGGTATCCGTTGTAAGAGTTCCTTGAGAAAAGATATCCGTTAAGAAGAACAGAAAAAACGTTGGAAGAGACCCGTTAGAGATAACTACCTAAGTTTATCTAAATAAGGGAATATATCCCTTCGTAGAGATATACTCAAGAACAGAGAAGTACTTAACTAGGTATTACTGTCAAGAGTGTTGCATATATCCCTTTTAGTGTTGTCCAGGGTGGTACTACCACAAAACCAGCAACCTGTTCTTGTTGTTTTTGCTGATGCTTTGATAATTTAACTTCAAGTGCTCTGTATCCCTCATCTTCAACAAAGTTTGGGACTATAATCACTAAGTTTAGACAATCAAACATTGTTTGATTGTTTTGTTTGAGATAATTGTCATATGCAATAGAAATTTATAAACTTTGTTGCTGTAACAAACTTTATATATTAAAGTGTTTCAAAAGGTACTGAAAAACAATTGAACATAGACCACTAAAAAATGGATTTTACTGCTCCTGATATAAGTAAGGTATTTCCAGAGATAGGAAGAATGAATTTTCTTTCTTTTCGACATGATGGGTTTGGCATTTGTTTTAACTGAACCCATTCCAGAAGAAAATCAAGAACAATATGAACCTGCCAGATCATGATCTAGTGATAGTTGGAAAAAACGCAAACAAAAATTGTAGGCATGCAATTTTGAATGCAATAAATGGTTCACTATAAGATGTGTATATTAAATTAGGGACTGCGGCAGAAATTTGAAACACCCTTTAATAAGAAATACATAGTTGAGAAGGCAAGAACTAAAAAATACACTGTAGAAAAGTTCTTAAACTTCAAAATGGTGGAAACTAAACCTGTAACCTCATATATTTTCAACTTATGGTCAATGACCTAGCCTCGGAGGGAATGAACTTTACCAGAACCATTTGTGGTTCACTTATTGAAAAGCTACCTCCTTCATGGAAAGACTACAAAAGTAACATAAAGCAGAAAAAGAACTATCGTAGTCAGGAGGACCTTATCATAAGCATTGAGCAAACCAATCGAGATCAGGTTAAAATAGAGAAAGCTTATAAAGTTATCTCTAAGGCCAATTTAATCGAAGAAAATGAAAAGAAAAATGATGGAAAAAAGATTGAAAGAAAACCCAAGAAATATTTCAAGAAGAACAATAATAAAATTAAGAAAAACTTTGGTAAGAAGAGCTATTTTAATGCAATATGCAAACATCGAAAGAACATAAAGAATCCTGCCAAGAACAAACTGAACCTGGCAGAAGTAGAGAACATTGTAGTTGTTGTTTCAGGAGTAAATCTAGTGGATAGCTCAAAGGACTGGATGGTGGACACAGGTGCCACCAAACACATGTACAAGCAAAAGGAATGCATTTACCTTCTACACACCAGCAGGAGATGATGAGATCATTTATATGGGAGACTCTAGGACCTCACCTGTCACTGGTTGAGGAAAAGTGCTATTGAAGCTCACATTAAGAAAGACTCTCGCGCTTAATGATGTCTTACATGTTAAAGAAATAAGGTGCAATCTGGTGTATGGAGCTTTACAGTCTTTGATTCTGACCAGTTAACTCTTACCATTGTTATATATATACACATAATGTATTTTTTGGGAAGAGTTATTGTAACTCCAATGTTTTTGTATTCAACATTATTGGAATAATAAATGACGTTAGTTCTTCTTAGGTTTATATTGTTGACTCAATAGAAATGTAGCATGGTAGATTAGGTCATATAAACCAATCTTATATTAAAAAAAATAAAACAAGTTGGATTAATTCCTAATTTGTCTCTGATATGTTGTTCTTGACTTCCTTATAATTTTAGGTTTCCTTCAAAAGTACCTTAAATTAATTTTAGGGCCTTTCAAAAGGGCTTCAAAGTAATTTAGGGTCTACCCTAAATTCTTTTGAGCAACACAAAAACCCTTTTTTCCATCCATTTTAAAGTTTTTCACATACTCTTTAAAGGATAATGAATCATTTTTTAACTGCCTGAATTATTTTTTGATTTTCAAAAGGGGTTTTACAGAGCCCTAATTTATTTGAGCAATCCCAAAACACCATGGGGGGTCATTAACAATGATTTCTCAGGAAAACATACTCATGAATTAGAATCCACTAAGGCAAAATTGACTTCCCGTATGGGTAAGCTTAAGTTTTGGTTCAATAGCTAATGGGTACAATTGAAAGCCTATGCTTAAGCATTTAAGGTTTAAAGAAAGGTAAAGAATCTACCTAAGATGGGGAATCATCATAGCCAGTATCTTCCTCTAATGAGACCTTAGTTCATGAGACATCTCTTATCAGGCAGCTAGGGGAGACTTCCCCAAGGAGAAAGACTAGTCGAAGATCAATGACGCAAACATATCCAGCACCTCAAGAGGCAGACAGGTTTGCCAAATTGGATGTCTTCAGATTTCTGTGGTAATAGGGACCCATATGCATATTTGGATTGGATGCATAGCATAGAGGCATATTTTTGGTAGTCTGAGATGCCATAGAGCCGCATGCTTCAGTTTGTTGAAGCTAAATTAAAGGGAACAACCCTTATGTGGTGGCAGCAATACAAAGAGAGATATGCCAAAGCCGATTTGGGTACTATGTCTAAATGAGATGAGATGAAGGCAACTATGAATAGGAGGTTCAAACCTCAAGATTACAAACAAATGGCTCATATTCAATTGACTCAGCTTAGATTGGGAACTATGACCGTGGAAGCTTACACTAGCAAGTTCCAACACCTAGTTACCCAGGCTGGCATCAAATAGAATGATGAGATTCTAGTTTCCTTGTATAGGCAGGGATTACAACCGCACATTTCAGAAAAACTAAGCTATCATTATTATACTTTTGTGGATGATGTTATTTAGATTGTATACCAGATCAAAGAAAACATGTCCTCACAAATCTCAATGCCCTATCAAATTTGTGGGACTTACATATAAGAAGCTTACACAAGAGGATGATCCAGAAGAAGATATTTATGAACCAAGTCCTGAGATGATCCTCAAGGCAAAGGCATTGAAAGAAGAAGAAGCCAAAGAAAGAGCAAAACCAGGATTTGTGGGACTTCTTCATCCTATAATTACTATACGAGAGACAAGTCCAATGAAGCCCAAGAAGAAGAACGTTGTTTCTTTCTCATTGCAACTTACACCACATGGTGGAGTAGGAATTCTTGGAACTCCGCCTAAACTCAACGGGGTTGAGTTTTCTAAGAGGGGAAGTTGATGCAATAGCATTGCAATGTTTTGAGAAGACCCATCCATTATGGAAGCCCCAGTTTAGATTTCACAAGATATCTAAGAAGACAACTTGTTGCCCACATCAATAGATTAAGAAATTTAATTGCTTTGGGTTGATTTTATGTAATAAGGCCTTATAAGCCATGGGGTGGGAGTTAGTAGCAATTTAGAGAAGTTTTAAAAGTATTTAGAATTTTTTTTAAAGTTTCATAAGGGTTTTTAGTGTTGACTGTCCAACCACTTAGGTAGAGGTATTTTAGTTAAAATTTTATTTTCATTAATTAAAGTCTTTATAAAGGGCAAGCCGCCACTTATGTATGGAGTTTTTGAATCAATAAAAATTTAAAAAATTGGAACCTCACGATTGGTGTTGTTTTCTCTCAAGAATCTCTCACGTGAATGTGAGTTTTCTCCTATTCTTCTCTCTTCTCATAATCTTCTCCTTCATCTCCCTTTCAATCTTCTTCTACCTCTTGTTTATTGGTTTCTTTCTTAAATTCTACTTTTTTTTCATTTTATTTTTACTATTTTCTTGAATCTTTATTTACTTTTACAAAGATTATTTACCAAGAACCATAAAGAACCCTTATTCTTGGTTTGAAATTTTTGGAAAATTTTCAACAGCCCTTTTCTTGATATTTCTCCATCTTTTCATCATCTAAACTTTGATTTTTCACCACACGCTATCTAGTAACTCAACCAACATCAAGCATAACCTTTTCCCCAACTTCTAGACCAAATACCTCAAGAATCTTGAAGTTTTCTCAAGCTTTTCCCCAAACATAACCTTGTCACGTCCTGGGGGGGGAGCTTTTTTTGTTTTGATGCTTTGTTTTGGCTTGTGTGCTTCACCTTCGTGGTGAGGCCGTTGTTGTGTTCCTTTGTTTTCCCCACCTTCAGTTTTCAATAAAGTTCGCCATTTTATTGCTCAAAAAAAAAAAAAAAAAAAGACTTCTTTATGATTCTTGGTAAAGAATCTTTGCAAAAGTGAATAAAGAACCAATAAAATGGTAAAAATATAATGAAAAAAAGTAAAATTAAAGAAAGAAACCAAGAAACAAGAGGTAAAAGGAGAAGATTAGAAGTGAGATGAAGGAAAAGATTATGAGCAGATTAGAGAGAAGAGAAAATAGAGAGGAAACTCACCTTCGTGTGAGGGATTCTTGAGAGAAAACAGCACCAACCGTGATGCTTCAAATTCTCAACTTTTTATTGATCCAAAAACTCCATAAATAGTGACAGCTGACCCTTTATAAAGACCCTAATTAATATAAAAAAAACTGACTAAAATACCCCTTACTAAGTGGCTTATGGCCAACACTAAAAACCCATATAAAACTTAGAAAACAAAAAAAAAAAAAAAACATTACAAACACTTCTAAAAAATTTCTAAACTGCTATAAACTCCCATCACATGGCTCATAAGGCTTTATTACATAAAATCAACCTAACACAATAAAATTTCTTAATCTACTAATGTAGGAAACAAGCTGTCTTCTTAGACTTCTTGGGAAATCCAAGTTAGGGCTTCCATAATGGATGTCTTTTCAAGCCATCGCAATGTTGCCGCATCAGCAAGGTTGCGAATCAAGGCCTACGAACCAGGGAAGATTCCTCGCAAGCTTCAAGTTCAGGATGGTGAAGCCTGCTTCAAGATTCTCATTGTTATTGAAGAGAGTTTTGAGAGATTTGATGTAGATTGGTACAACTATAAGTCTTCGTAAGTGGAGCTAGAAGAAATGAAGAATGGGAGTTTTTTTAAGGAGAAATTTGAACCCAAGAGGTGGTTCTGGTTTTTCAAAACCAAGTAGGAAAATTTGAAATTCAAATCTGCCCTCATGTATGGCGAACAGGATAAAAATCTATTGCCGAACCATTGTGCCCTTCCATCTTTGAAGGATAAGAGACGAACGACATGGGCGAAGTCATCTTTTCACAACCGGAATGTCAATTCAACTTTCGTGAATGGAGAGCATCCTGATGGCTTGTCAGCCAATGAAAATTCCCCCGCCTCTATGTTGAATAATGGAGTGGGAATATGAGCAAGGTTGTCCTTTCCTGTGTGTAGGGTTTCGGATTCCTCCATATCATGCTCAGACGAAATTGCCCCCACCTCTAACCCCTACTATGAGGAATATTTATCTCAAAAAAGGTTCCAATGTCTTTACATTTACATAGAAACATAAATTTTTGCCTCCCAAAAATACCGTTACTTTTGTTGGGTCATCTTAAAGAAATGGGTAAGAAACAAAGGACTCTTATGGAAAATCAAGTAAAAGGATCTCAAATCACGTCAAGAATGAAGGATTGGGTTATTTCACATTTCTGTCATCTATCTGAGGGGAGGAAGCTTGACCAGAAAGGTTTGATGGAGGGATTGAAGGATGGAAAGGGTGACATGGTAATGGGGCAATTCAGAGGTGTATAAGAGGTGGGAGAATCTTCAAGGGGAGGCAAGCGAGAACTGTGATATCATGTCTAGGCAGGTGAAGGAAGTCGATGCCTATCTATGCCAATGAGTCCAACACCAAAGAGATCCTGTTATAAGAAATCTTGAGCCACCGGATGAAAGGTGTGTTGAAGATGAACATGAGAAGATAAGATCGTTGTTCTTCAAGTAACGCAAGGGAGGAAGAACTTGAGGACTATTTATCTCATGATGGGAAAGAAGCTGAGGGTAGGTTGACAAGGAGGCATGAACAGCTATCGTAGTCTAAAGAGGATCTGCCAAGGGAGAAGAGTAACAGCTACAACAAGATATGTCATTTGTTTCATTCTAAACCTGTGAGACCTTCCGACTCCAACTTGCATTAGCCATAGTTAATTCTGAGGATCAACCAAAGCTAATCTCTGAGAGTCTGAAGTCTCTCTATGGGTTTTGTACCAAATTCAAGCAGTACGCTAATTTTTGGGTGTCACATTTGAAGGGGTGGAGAAGCAAGTGATAGAACTATTTACAACCCTAGGGGATGTTTTTTTTATGTCTATTTATGTGCTTTCTTGGAATGTTAAGGGCATTGGTAAACCCAAAAAAAGGGCCATGGTTCAAGAGATTGTGAAAGCTTGTAAAGCGGAAGTCGTCTTGTTCCACGTAACCAAAATGAAGGATATTGACAGAGGTCTTCTTTAGCAAGTTTTCCCCTTTGTTCAAGCAACATCGATCTATCTTCTTGCTTCTGGAGCCTTAAGAGGAATATGGGTGCTTTGGGATGCAGTAGTGGTCGACATACTGGACTATAGAATCGATTCCTTTTCAACTTCAATCCATGGGAAAAGGAAGGACTAGAAGGAAGACTAGATGGTAATAGAGGTTTATGGACCCTATGAGGTCAATTTTAAAGAAATTGGTTGGATCATCCTTTTGAGAAAAGTGAGATTAAGAAGGTGGTTTGGAGTATAGAAGATGATAAAGCTCTGGGACCTGATGGGTTTTCCATGGCTTTCTTTAAAGAGTGTTGGAAGGTGGGTTAAGGGCATATAATAAAAATTATGGATGACTTCCATAAAGAAGCCTTCTTGGATAAGGGAAGTAACGCGACTCTTATCTCTCTCATTCCTGAAAAAGAAGGAGCCGACTCAATTATAGACTTTAGACCAATAAGCCTTGTGAGACTCTTGCATGCTGACTAAAAGTAGTTTTAAATTGTTTGATATCCTCAAATCAAAGTGCATTTATCGGTGGTAGACAAAGCATTAATGGAGTCTTAGTGGCAAACAAATGCATTGATGAAATGTTAAAGAGAGAGAGAGAAAGACGGGGGGGTCTAATGTAAATTGGATTTGGAGAAGGCTTATAACTGTGTTAATTGTGACTTCTTGGACCACATGCTTGGAAGAACGGGACTCGGCATTAGAGTTTAGAACAAAGTGTTGGAAAGAATTCATAAAAGATTAGAGGGGTGGAAGGGAATGCATCTTTCTAAATGAGGTAGGATAACCTTAATCAAGTTTGTTCTTGCAAGCCTTCCCACTTACTATTTGTCTCTATTTGTTATCCCCTCCTCGGTGGCTATTGAGATTGAAAGATGTTAGAGAGATTTCCTTTGGGCAAGAGGGGATGATGGGGATGGTCCTCATCTTGTAGCTTGGAAGGATATTTGCAAGCCTAAACCTTATGGGAGTCTAGGGTTGTATAAAATAAAAGATATAAACAAGGCTTTGCTCACTAAATGGCTTTGGAGGTTTGGAAAAGAAAATGAAAGTTTGCGGAAGAAGATCGTAGCTTACAAGTACGGGATTGAAAAGAGCTTGGAATAAAAAATCCCTTGTTACTCTCATGGGGTGAGCCGTTGAAAATGCATAATGTAGTTCTTGAAAAGTTTCAGAGATCACACAAAAGTGGAAGTGGGGTCGAAAAGTGAGGCTTGTTTCTAGCCTGATAAATGGTGTTTCAGTCGTGCTCTAAGGATGGAAGCTCCTCTCATCTATAGCCTTGCTCTTAATAAGAAAGTCAAAGTGGATATTAGAAGAGAAAGAGGAGATTGTAATAGTGGAAGATTCCCTTAGATGGACCCCTTCTAATAGTGGAATATTTACGGTGAAATCTTATAAAAACTTGATTGGGCAACAAAGAGAATTATCTCCTTTGTGGCAAAGATTATGGGAGATGAAAATCCCTTCCAAAGTGGTTTTCTTCATCTTTATTCAAAAATGTGGCATGGTCTTGCCTAATGCTTGCCTTCTATGCTTTAAGGCTAGTCTGTTAAGCATATTATCATCCATTGCTCTTTCTCTCATGAAGTGTGGTCCTTTGTGCTTAGAGAAGTGGGTATTGCCTGGTTTTTCCATCTGGTCTAGGGGAGCTTATGATGGCTTGGAGCATTAACAAAATTCCAAAGAAATTCAAGATGCTCTGGAATTTAGTGTGTCCAACGGTTTGTGGGTCCATTTGGCTTGAAAGGAATCAAGGGGGTTATGGGTAGCCAACTCTTAATGTTTACAAGAAAGCTAAGAACTTTTTTTGTTTCTAGGGATTGAATTATAAAGGGTTGGGGAATATTCGTATGTAGAAACTAAAAAGGGATGGGGAAATTTGTTCAAAACTTAGTCCTCTAAGTAAGTTTGTTGGCTTCCTTCTCTTGGGAACGCCTCATCCCCTTTTTTTGATAAAATTTTCATCTATCAAAAAAAAAGCTACAACAAGAATCGCTCAACCAAGTTCATCATCTACTCATCCTTATACCATTGAAAAATTTCCCATAGCAAGAATCTTTCCAAAAAAAATTAAAAACTCAACCTGGAACAATGTAATGTCATCTTAAACTAGTTAATTAGCGAAAGCACTCCATCCCTCTTATTTAATGATATCAGACTATGACTTGGCATTAATCCGATAAATTCTTACGTTATCGAGCAAAAGAATCATCTAAACCCTAGGATCCCCATAGACCCTTCTTGGAAATATAGATAGTTCCACAAAATGAGACTCAAACTTTCTTTAAAAAGTAGGTTATCCATTGGTTAGATCAGAATTCCTTCTCGGATTGTAACTAGTAAGACCAGGAATGATTCTCAGCTTGAGAACTAATGTGACCCATTACTTCATTTAAGTAAGCATCACACACATTTTACCGTTCACGCCCTAAAAGTGCATCACCTTTAAGTGCTTTTTATGAGCTTGTGAGGCCACCTTAGTTTAAGAAAATGTGAAGACAATCAAGTGGAAATCCTCTTTTATTCCAAGTTTCTAATGAAAAAAAACCCTTCCGGTGGTGGGCTTCCTAAAAATAAATTCTCACAACATACTGATGAAGATAGACAAGAAAAACTAAATCATAGGTTGAACAACTTGTTACCCTACTGGCTAAGTCCACAAAGCACCTTCAGTTGGTTAGCCAATAGCATTAAACAAACACTGCTAGTATATAGAGCATAATCATCATCCACATGATTGCCCAAAGTACTAACTTCACGGCGTTTGGTCAAGTACTTGTTAGGAAGTGAAATGACTCACTTCCAGCTGAGGCCTGAACCAATCCAGCACCGCAAGTAACTATTCTAACAATCCAATTCGATTTGTATGATTGCATCTGATATACACCTCCCTTATTTACTTATAAACATGATTTATTTCAGATTTTCCCAAGGATACAAGAACCACCGGTTCTTAACAAGCAAATTTCCAGTAAAACCGTGGGAAAAAAATGGGTCTTTACATTAAATGGGTCATACATCCGTATCCCCAACAAGATCTTCTTCGATTCAATTTGATACTTCACACTATAATTAACAAAAACATGAATATTTTAACGCTAAACAGTAAATCAATAGAAACCCTAATCTATGAGTTAAGACAAAATGAAACCAAGATGAAATAGATTAACAGAAAACAGGGATTTCGTTCCTTTCTCTTGCTTACCTCTTAAAGCATCAGAGTTCGAGCTTGAGTTCCTCTTTCTCTTCGCAAAGGTAGTGGAGAACGTAAGGGGTGACCCGAACCACGGCCACCCATATCCCGAACATCGTCACATGCGTCCTCAGCTGCTTCAGCGCAGTCGCCTTGTCTGGCCTTCGAGGAATCGCTCCCAAAAACATCTCTCTCTCTCTCTCTCTCTCTCTCTCTGCTTCAACAAAGATAATGCTTAAACCCTAGCAAACAAAGATAATGCTTAAACCCTAGCAGTTTCTTTTGGGACAGAGGAGGTTCTTGCATTTTAAGTACTTTATATATATATATATATATATATATATATATATATATAAAGAGACGTATTGTCTGTACATTATCAAGCGCTCGTGAATCAATGACATGTGGGTAATTGGAATCAGATTACACTGGTTCGAATCGGACGTGTAAAAACATTCCAAAATGAAAGTTCTATATACCGAAGTGTAATTTTACCGTACTGTAAGCCTCCATGGACTAGAGTTCAACTCATCTCCAGCCAGAATGGACATGTACCACTCCAGTCTCTTCTCACAATGTGACACAATGTCTGACAAAAGGTGTATTAATAAATACA
>JAOXJP010135377.1:0-13490 GCA_025762735.1 Platanus orientalis | reverse complement strand
CATGCTCAACATAGATTGAAATTTTCATAACAGTTCACATTGAAATTTTCATAATTTTTATAATATTTCGAAGCATTTTAGTGAAGTTTCCATTAATCCTCGTAACAAATAATCCATCAAAATCAAAATTTTGTACCTTGGATAGGTTTAGAGTTCAAACCTATATCTTAAATTTTTTTTTTTTAAATTCATGGGCCAGCCCGAAGCCCGGCCCGAGGCCCAGTCAATTAATGAGGGTCAGGCCCAAACCTCGGCCCAAGCCCTCCCCTACGGACCCAAGCCCTGGTCTAAGCCCAGTCTATAATTTGAGGGCCAGGCCTGGGCCTACTATGGCCCGGCCTAAGCCCGACCTGTGCCCACCCCTACTCTAGAGTCGTCCAAGGGTTATCAAAACCTTGTAAAAATCCCACAGCTAAGCTCCTAATAAATAGGACATAAAATCAAATCTCTCAAGATGCACTTGTGAGCTTGTTTTAAGGTCTGAAACATATGAAGATAGGTGGGGCCCTCTAAATACATGTCAACAATGCAGGAGAAGGGGTGAGGGAGGATCGTCCAGCATAGAGATTACTAGAATGGTCGAACTGATCAAAACTAGCACCTAGAGAGAATAGCCTATATATTATGTCTCACGCCTAGCATCTGATAATTAGCCAAAGTAGAGACTCAAGCTTCAAAATCTAAACCTACTTCACGTGAGATATGATCGCCCAACTGTAGAGAGAGGTTTGAAAGTGCTTTATCGAATAAAACTCTGAGATTATAATGTTGATGTTGAGTTTTGCACAAACACCTGATTTTTAGCAAATAAAAGAATTGTATAACAAAAGCTTATGTGAAGAAGAACGGAGAAGAAGAAACCTATAACCCAAGGGGAGGGAGTAGCCTCCATCACTAGTATTAAACTAGGTGGAGACCTAGACCCATTCCAGGGTTTTGGGTATCTTTAACATGCAACAAACACAAGAGGAAGGGAAAGTGCAACTGTGAGAAGGAAACTTTTTTTTTTATTCAAATTTCAATATCAATCAATGACCTGGTCATGGGCTCTTTATAGAGAGTCTCACGGCTAGGTTGTTTACAAAATAGAAACTTAGCTAAATTTTAGCTAATCTCTAATTCTTTTATTACAAAAATAACCCCCAACTACAAATAATAACCAAAAAACCCCTACATAACACCTAAGGACTAAAATACCCTCACTAACATGTGACATAAAATAAAAAGAAAATGTAAAATAAAAAAAGAACACCCTAATGGAACCATAACATGGCCGTATCCCTCCTGCACCTCCTCTGGTAGACTTGAAACTCGTGTCTAGACCCGATGTCCTCATCAAAGAGTTTGAGCAAAAAAGCTTTGTACATCTTTTACCTTTCTCACATAGTGAGGAACATATGACACCCATGGACGTAGGCATCTTGACCAAACCATGTATATCCTCGTTTTGCTTGTGATTGTTGATTTTTTGTCGTCTATGGAATTCTTTATTACATAGATCATTAATGGTTTAAGCCTATATCCCATAATGTAGAATATTAGGGTTGTTTCCATTACACCAACAATTGGTATCAAAGCTTTCGGTTCATGTTTGGGAGGAAGAGGAAAAACGAGTAAATAAAATTATATATATTTTTATTCTCGTCTTGCATGTGATTGTTGATTTCTTTATTACATTGATCGTTAATGGTTTAAGCCCGTATCCCATAATGTTGAATATTATGGTTGTTTCTTTTGCATTAACAATTGGTATCAAAGCTTCCGGTTCATGTTTGGGAGGAAGAGGAAAAACCAGTGAGTAAAAATATAGATTTTTATTCAAGAAGGTAACTTTCTAAATTTTGGAGTATATTCAAAGAAATTTGATGAAAAGGATAATTGCACTCTTTGACAAAGAAGGGTGAAGGATGTATTATACAACCGGGTTTGTATAAGGCATTACAGAGAAAGAAAGGTAAGTTCAAGGAGATGGAGGATGATAATTAGCAAGACAGACATGAGGGCATCCAATACAATTTGTCTATCTTACAAATGATGTTTTATTTAACAATATGGAGGGCACTTGTTTAATGGGAGAAGTTGGAGAAACAATACATGGGAGAGTCTCACCAAGAAGTTATATTTGAAGTGACAACTATATGAGCTACAAATGGAGAAAAGTGCAATCTATAGGAATAATTAAACATATTCAACTAGCCTTAGATCAACTACATAAAGTTAATGTTAAGGTGGAGGAAGAAGACAAGGCCCTATTTCTTCTTACCTCACTGCTTGATTCTTATGATAACTTGGTGACAACATTCCTGTTTGGGAAAGATACAATAGACTTAGAGGACATAATGACATCACTCCTATCTAATGAGATTGGAAGGAGACCAAATCTTGAAGGAAATAACACAACTCAGAAATGGCACAACACTAGGGAACTTGTGCAATTGATGTTGGTGATCGAAGGTGATTTAGTTTAAAGGAAAACCACTAATGATTTAGTCATTTTTAAATATATAAACGATACAAAACTTAACAATGGCAGAATCCTCAACACTAAAAGCTAAAAAACTCAATTTATTTTACATAAAACTTAGTATATTGTTCTTACATGATGAGAATATAAGGGAAGTTCACCTTACACCTCTTTCCCATAACTACCTCCCCCTTTTCCCAACTAAAAATATCCATTCCTTATGCAGCTAACTTTATCTTCCAACAACCCATGAAAGTACCTATTTACCAAGAAAATCTAGAAAAGGAACAAAAACTATTTATAACCCCACTAAAGTATACATGGGTCAACCAATGAACCGGACTATTGAACCAACCACATGCCTATGAGAACCAACCCATCTTGCATCGGTTGCTTCGGGTGGGAGAAAACCCACCCTCAAGTTTTGATTTTGTACATCCATGCATCAACCACAACTTGTGTTGCCTTTTTTCCTTTCCATTTCAATCTCCCATGTTTCATTTGATACGTGAGACTGATTACCATTACCTTCAATCCATCATCCATTTTTTGAATCATCTCATCCACTTCCTTATTTTTCAATTTCCTTTCAATGGGTAATTACGTCGCATGACTCTACAACAAAGATGAAACTATTTTGGTCCTTGTTAAAGATCTTGAGAACTTCTTTTAGAATAAGCTCAAGTTCTTCATCAAAGATAGAGGTTTACTATAATCAGTAAGTTTTTCCACCGTGCATGTTGATGAAAACGGCCACTCCATAGTTTTTTCGATTATGTACTCTATATTTTCATCATCATCATTATAGACATCAAATATAGGTGCTCCATAGTATAGATCCTAAAGACTATTTGCTTCCATCATGATTTTTCCAACGTCTGGACAACAACTAGTTCTAATACTAACGCAGCACAAAAAGAACACAAGTCTGGGGAACTCGTCCAATTGATGTTGGCAATCGAAGGCGGTTAGTTTAAAGTAAAACCACTGAAGACTTACTCATTTTAAAGTATAAAAACAACAAAAAACTTAAAAATGGTGGAATCCTCAACACAAAAGCTAAAAAGCTCAATTTTCTTTTATAAAAAATTCAAGTATTGTTCTTACATGATATGTGAAGCCCTTTATATAGAGAATGAAGAGGAATCCACCATATAAAACCCACTAACTAAGAATTTAATGCTTGTACAAAAAAATGAGAAACTACAACACTTTTTCATGACAAACTCCCATTTTTCCCAACTAAAAATATTCATTCCCTATGTAGCTAACTCTATCTTCCAACAACCCATTAAATTATCCTATTTTTCAAGAAAATCTAGAAAAACAATAAAAATTATAACTTTATTTATGATTCCACCAAACTACACAAAAGTATGCATGGGTCAACCAATGAGCTAGACCATTAGACCAACCACATGCCCATGAGAACAAAGTTAGCCTACATTAGAAGTCAAGATTTTAGGTTGGTTAGTCATGTGGAGAAATACAAAAGAAGGTCATTTATAAGGAATAACAAGGCCAAGTCCAGAGGAAAGGACAAGCTGCAATGAAAAAGGTATATGGCCACATTTAAAGGGAGTGTCCAAAACATGCTAACAAAAAGAAAGTGACAATCCTAATACCATGTTGGCAAATAAATGGGAGGAATATATTAGAAATGTTTTCACAATCTCCAAAGGTATAAACACGACTTCTCATGATAAATGGATATTAGATTCAGGTTGTCATGTTCATGTGTACCAAGAAAGAATATTTTGACACGTTCTAAGAAAAGAAAATAGGAATTGTTTATTCGAGTAACAAGTCTACTTGTGATGTCACGGGTGTGGGGACAATGAAGATCAAGATGTTTAATAGAGTGGTTTGCACATTGTGCGGTGTGGCGTATGTACCAAAGATGCAAAGGAACCTCATATCACTAGGCTGGATAGATTACATAGGTTGTAGGTATTCATTTCAGGTGAAGCCATGAAAATCACATGTGAATATTTGATTCTATTGAAAGAAGAGAAGTGTGATGGTTTGTGATGGGGAAAATAACGAGACCATATAACCGAAAAAACCCCGACCCCTAAGAAACTAACCTGGGGGGTCTTTATTAAGGAAACCTGCTAGGGCCCGAAAGTTGTAACACCCGGGAAGGATGTGATCATGATAGCAACCCGATGGATAAGGAAACCACCTAAGAAAGGTTTTGTTATTCAACAACCCTTCGACATCGAAGCTTGTAAAGGGGCAAGAGAAGAAATCCGGGGGGTGTCTTATTGGGTCATCACTCCCCCCTAATACCCAACACCTCGAAATCCCTAGGATGAGTCCTGTGGCGTGTCCCGGGTCCCGAGTAACTAAGCACCAAGAAAAGGAAGTCACCCCACAACCAGCTATCTGACGCCAAAGATCATAGAGGATCCCAACTAGAACAGAAAAACCAGATCTGCACCAACTATACCACATCAAATCCGGAAAGTTGTCATTATCGACACCGGAAGATCCAGGCATAATCTTACTTGATATGCCTCTACTCGAACCTATAAATAGAAGGAACGTTCAGCTTAATATGTATGAAAAAATAACCCTAACAAGAATTCTACATTCAACAACTATTCCTATATGACTTGATCGTCGGAGAGCTTGAGGTCAGCACCCCACCGATGTCATAGCTCTTTTGCTTTGTCTTACAGAGACCATTTCACCGGAGATCCTAGCCAACTATGCATCCATCTGACTAGTACCAGAACCCTCATGATCCTGGCATCATCAGTTTGTATCATTTGTTTGAGAGTATGATAATTCATGGTATTCCTTTAACCACGATAGAGTTGAAAATAGGGTGCACATAATAACTAGTGCTTGTGCAAGGTCTCTTTTCTAGCTGAGGTAATATCAGGTATTAGCAGTTCTAAGTGATAGGCAATGGTAAGATAGTTTTTGCAATTAAAGAGAATTAATCAAAGTCACTCTCAAGAGTTGACTAAAAGAGTCAACTAGGAATAGCTACATATGTATTAATAGTGTTATGATCAAGTCAAATGGTGTCAAAAACGAATCAATTCAATGTTGTATAGCGGTGGTTCTTCAAAGCCAATGGTTGTTTACAATGATAGTAGACATGTTATAATTCAGGTTTAATGTGGAAGTGCATTCTATGCATATATGGCGCAAAGTTCACTAAGAATGACAAGTACAAGTTTTCTCTCGAGTGGCTCTAAAATGTGGGCCAACGTGGAGTGTGGTGCACATGTTATAAGCAAAGTTTAAAATCTTGTTATCATGGCTTCGAAAGATGGAGATATCTCGCATCTAGCAGTGTATCACAGAGAGATGACAGACAAAACTGAAAGACAGTGAGAAATAAGAGAAAAGCTAATCAAATGAAGGAATTTTGATTTGAAACTTCAGGATTTGATAGAATAATCACTAATTCACACTTAAGAATCATTAAATATACGAAACAACCATCTATGATGGTTAGGAGAATTATCACTTTTATGGCATACATTGTTTCCTATGAAATCTATGAAAATACTATGTAAGCCTTGAAATTTTTTGATGTAATTTTAAGAAATGTTATAATAATCATTATTAAACACTTATAAATCATTATACTTCATACACACTTGGGTATCAATAGTTGGGAATTGGTACCCTCGTGATGCGATCGGCGAGGCATATTCGAAATCCTACAAATAAAAATAAATTATATAAATAAATATACAGTAAGTATAACATATGTATCTACATAAGACATAGAGTTCAAATTTTTCTACACTTATACATGAACATGACTACATGACATGAGTACATGTTTGATGTAATTTGCTGGTTTTTTTAATTTTAAATTTTTTTTGTAAAAAAATACAAATAACACAGTAGAATTAAGATAAACATACTTTGTATGTGTCAATATGTTTAAATATGCTTTCTAAATTTTTTCTTATTTTTTGGCATTTTTTGGAATTTTTTAATTTTTTAATTATTAAATAAAGACAAGAAATATTTTATTTTCAGAAATCTACCAAAATAACATATTATGTGCAAAATGGTATGTAGTATGCCATATAAAAAAATTAAACTAAACAATGCTCATTTCATATAATTTTTAAAATTTTCTTTAATTTTTAAATTTTTTCAAATAAATAAATACTTTTTTCCGAAAATTATTTTTTTCCATGAATGTGTAGATCTATCTCAAATGTATAACATATAAAAAATCTACAAAGATTAGAGAAGAAATAGAGTGATTACCGAAGTTTTTGAAGAGATTTGGGGTTTCGGGTTCGATCATTCAATCTGGCTCAAATCTAGCTTTTCAAACAAAACGGACTCAAGTGGAGTCCTAGCTTTGGTGTATAGAAGCTAAATCTAGCAAGAATTAGCAAAAAAGATGAGGTTTTTGGTGTTTTTTTAGTTGTGCGATACAAGAGGGTTTCTGCTACCAGACGTGAGACAGCCTGTCTCGTGCGAGTCACTGTGTTTTAAGGAAAAAATTCCCCAAAAATTTCCACTTATCTCAAGACACGTGCGAGACGAATGAGACGTGGAAATTTCCCTGAGATATTGAATTCCAAACCTGTTTTGTCTCGAGGCCTTGTGATACTAATACGTTTCACACGAGATTTTGAACCATGGTTACAAGTGAAGTTAACTTCAACAAGAAATCTTCAAGGTGACTACAAATATGCCAAGGTGGAAACAATTGGGTTTGGCAAGTTTACAGTTAAGTACAGACTCCTTCAATGTGAAGGAATAGAGTTTGGTTGGAGTTGAGAACTTTTAAAAGGTAAGCTTCACAAGAATAACATAAAAAAGAAAGGGTTTCCTCACAATAAAAACAAAACTAAAATAGCCTAACAAAAAGCAATATTACATGAGAAAGAATTAGAGTTTTTCATGGTGAGAGAAGGGTTTTTCTTAGGGTTGAGAGAAGCACGGGAGAAAAGTGTAACAAGGATAAGGGATCGGGTTTCAGGGTGAGAGCTTGAGCAAGAAAGGTTCGTACATCTTTTACATTTCTCATATAGTGAAGAACGAATCATAGATCAAAACATCTGAATTAGTATCAGGATCGGCTCTATCTGATCTCGATCCAATCTATGTCTGCATCAGGCATCCTTGAAAGGATGAGCCGATCTAAGGTTAAAACGTGCAAAATGATTATTTGCTTCAAATTAGCCGATCCCGATCCGATCGTCTGATCTAGATTGATCTAAGGCCGATCCAGTCAATCCAACGGCCGATCCTTAGTGGATCACGATCCACACACAAAGATTTTGGATCATACCAGGCAATCTTGATCTGATTTGGGTGATCCTCACATGGATTGGCTGATTTTTTGAACCATGGAACAGACGACTTTTATGGACTTAGGTATCTCAACCGAACCACGTAAAAATCATCATCTTATGTGTGATTGTTGATTTTTTTTTTTTTTTTTGTGATATTCTTTATTGCATAGGTCGTAAGTGGTTTAGGCCTGTATCCCATTACATGGAATATCAAGGTTGTTTCCACTGCACCCACCCCCCTAGGGGACCAACGAAGGAGTATAGGTGGACAATTATGATAGATCCAGGTGCGGAACTGATTCTCCAAATATAATGTGGACTTAAAAAGCTCATAAAAAGGGTGAGTAGAAGCAAATCACCTAGATGCTACGTAGGGGTTTATAGTATTCTATAGCCACATATTGGTGTATAATCCAACAATCTTTGAATTAACGCCTTGCTCATTGCATGTGGTGTCATATAATTATCATACTTTTAGATGATCCTTTGACTAAAAGGCTGTGACAAATTTTCAAACTTCAAACAAGTAAAAGTTTCACTTTCATCAATCAAAATGATGTCCTTTAGACCATATATAGGTCAATTGAGCATTGGAGAAGTTTGTTCAAGTAATCAAGAAGAATCCAAATGGGATCCCTTAATTTGTTTATCAAATTATCCTTCTTTTTTTTTTTTTTTTTTTAGGGGGGGGGGGGGGGGGGGGTAAAAAACCTACGGCATATTGATTTTAAGATCAACATTTAGCCTTAGTTTAGAGAAATATTCATTTTTTATATATTCATGTATTTTAATTAATAAATTGGTTTGTTGTATGACTGCATAATATTAGTTACAAAAATATAACGGCTATGTGTGGAGGAGAGAAAAATAGAATTTTCCAATATAAAAAGGCGTGGGTATTAGACTATTGAGGATGTGATTGGCTCCATCATTATAAGAGTGGCTATGTGGGTGTCACCACCGCTGATATTTTCCATGATTTCCTTTTTTCGGATGGATAGGAAATTTTATTAAAGAAGGAAAAAGAGAAGAATATACAAAGTACTGATCCAAGGATCATAGAAAACCACTAAATGTTACAAAGAAGAATACGAGAAAATACAAGATTGTCAATCCCTAGTGAAGTCATTTATTGATAGTCCATCAAATTCTTTTGAGATGATTGCCTATGAAGCAACCTCGTTGAGAATAAAATCCACCACCTCAAGAGGAGACCTACTCACACCTTCAAAAATTCTTCTATTCCTCTCTTTCCAAATTCCCCAACACGTGCCATGAAAAATCCCCATCCAAAATTTCTTTCCCCGAATGTTGAGGAAATCACATTTCAATTGGTTTAGAAGGCCAAGAAGAATATAGGGCATAGTCCATCCCAATGACATGCAGGCAAAGAAATGATTCCATATGAATCTAGCAAAGGAACAATGTATCAAAATGTGATTATCAGATTCACCATCCTTCATACATAATGAGCATTTATGAGGGGAGAGAAACATGAACGGTTGCCACCTTTGAAGTAATAAATCCATAACGTTCATTTTACTTTGAAAAGCAATCCATATAAATGCTTGCACCCAAAGGGGAGAAATATTTTTCCATACCTTTGTGACTGGGAAAGAGAGGGAAAGATCTGAGACATTGGAGAGAAACTTGAAAAAAAATTTAACCGAGAATGATCCTGAAGGGTCAGGAGACCACCTAAACCTATCAAGAAGAAAAGACAAACTTAAGAGAATCATGGAGGGAACCCACATACTCAGCCTCGAAATCAAGAAAGCCCCTAGAAAAAAGGAAGGTTTCAAGAAATGCTACCATCCGAAGAGATGAGACGAGTGTTAGCAATGTATGCCTCATTTTGGGAGGCTATTCTAAAAAGACAAGGATAAGAAGATGATAGAGAAGTATTTTCCTACCAAGAATCAATCCAGAATTTAATTCTTCTACCATTACCAACCACTAGACTTAAATGAGGATCCATGAGAGGACGAATACCAATAATGTTTTTCTATACCAAGGAGGTTTTGTAATTTGCTATTGGGTTACAATGCCATCCATTTGAATCTGATCCGTACTTGTCAAAGATCAATGAATGCCAAATACATCTCTCTTCCAATACAATCTTCCATAACCATTTCCCAAATAGTGCTTGGTTCTTCAAGGAAATGTTTCCAACCCCGAGGCCACCCACTTTCTTCGGTTTGCAGACATCCTCTCATTTAATTATATTATCTTTTTTGGTCACCCCCTTCTCACAAGAAGGATCTTTGGAGAGCGTCAATCTTTTTTTCCATGATGTATAATGCATGAAAACGTGACGCAAGTTTAAAATCATAGGAAATTAACCAAAGCAATAATCAGGGTGAACTAAGGTTCTTATTTATCAATCATGTCCACTTTGAATTTCATTTAGAACTTAAGTTCAGATTCGACCTTAATTATGTCAAGTTCAAGAAGCTTATAAAAAACTAAACTAGAGTTAAATCCAAACACATAAGTTCTCCTAAACTCAGATTCAAAAATCAACCCAGCACCTCGATGTAAGAACCTTAAGACTCTGGTAAAACAAGCAGTAGCAGGGATTCAGGTATGCAAGTAATAGCAGCAGGTCCCAAGAAGTCAATATATTGGTACCTGAAAGTCAAAATTAACCAGGCTTTGTGTATATCACTTAACAGTAAATGGAAATCATATAAAACAGTCCACAAATATTTATAGAATGAAAAGTGGGATTTCTATAATGCTGTCTGCAGGGACTAACCAAGGGAAGAAGGTTCGCTTAGGTTTGATCAAGTGTCCACAGGTTAGAATCTTAACAAAGAGCAGGCATGCTACAACTCCAAGGACTTCACAAGGTAGGGTTTAAAGAGAAAATAGGTTTACAATCAAAATACACTGATTCTAGTACATCTGCAGGGTAGGATTTAATGATAAGAGTTTTCCTGTAGGTCTTACACTAGTTTCAGGTAAGGCCGAGAGTAGGGATTTGTATACATGTCTGCAGAAGGATCATAGGGGTTTTAGACCTGTCCGATGGTATCGACTTTGGAGAAGGACTGGAGAACCAGTTAAGGTGTGGGTTTAATAGGATTTCTGGTTTTAGAGGTTTGAAAATGATGCGGACAACACAGAGACTTATGTATGTGGCACCCCACAAGGGGGCTAGATTTAAGTGTACATGTTATGTGGGATTATTTAGGGTCTTGTAAAGGGGGTACAAAATTTTATGTGTCAATGTAACAAGGTCAATAGTGCCAAAGTTTGTTGGATTTTTTTAGAAAGTAATCACGTCACTTACCTTTAACCTAAGTTTTGCTCTTTTGGCTTGATTTTGGTGTTCATTAGATAGTTTATTCAGTTACCTTCCTAACAAGACCAAGATTGTGCAAATCCGAGGTCATTTGAGAAAGTTATGACCAAATTACTAAAGGGGTATCAACAAATGACGTAAATAGTGTTTTGGGTCAATAAGTCAAAGTATGGGGTTCACTAATGTGTTGGTTGATAGCCCCTAATTTCCACACCTTTTAGTAGTTTTAATTTTATGAAAGTAAGTTTTTAGAAAGTTTTATGTTTTAAAAAACTTGGCTTGTAAGTTTAGGATTTTTAGGAAGTTTCTAATTGTTTAAGATCGTAAGCCTATTTAAAGACACCCCCTCTACCATAATTTTACAATGAAGATTGATTAAAAAAAACATGTTATTGTGTGGTCTCCCAAGGCAGCCATGAGTTGGTCATTTCTCCCTTTCACATAGGATGATGACATCTCCTAAGTTCCCCTCTTTATTCCATCGTGGGTTGTAACACCAAGGTGCACTCATGAGATCTTATCACCCTCCTTCTCTTCTTCTAGGTATATCTCTTATTTTTCTTTATTTTCTTTAGTCTTTTCGTGTCTTTCGCTCTTTCTGTCTATCCTACTCTCTTTCTTCTTTAAAATCCAAAGATTATTTTCTAATCTCATAAAATTCTATTAAAGAATCTTTGTAATTTTATGAGATTTCATGATTTGGGTTATCAAATCTTATCTAAATATTATGAAATTTTAATTATAGAACCCTTAACACGTCAGAAACTATCCTAAAATTTTTGGAATTTTCTAACACATCAAAGGTGTTTTTTGGTAATTTTCGGACTTTATGTCCAAAATTACATAAATGCCCTTTTTGGATCTTTTTCTTTCTTTTCTTCTTCTTTTCATTCTATATTCTTCTAAACTCCATTTCTGTGATTTTATTCTCTATTTTCTCTTATTTCGTAGCTACTTGAAGTGCTAAATTCAATTCTTGAAAGTTCTTGCTTTCGCACTTTTATACTTTAGCAATTATTTAAGTCTCTTTGGATATCCTACATCAATTTTGGTATTTTCTCCATTGTTTTATGTTAGAAACAGATCAAGGGTTGATCAATAGGAAACCGTAGGCTTTGATATAGGTTTAAAAGTTCTACAGCAAGTTCTTGATGGACGAAGGGAAATCTCAGACCAAAACAGCAAGGTTTGCAAATCAATAAACTCATGATTGGTAAAAGATTCCACCAGAAAGTTACAGATGGAATATAACAAGGGTAATAGGACTTGGGTTATCAAGATTTCTTGGAGGAAATCTGGGAAATCCAATAATGGATCAAGACTACTTTCAAAAATTGAATTCCCAACTTGAAACCACCACAACACACATTAATCTCAAGAAAAATTGAATTCCCAACTTGAAACCACTATCAATAACTCCTCCAAAGGGGCCCCACATGAGCTGATATATGTGGACCCCACATGTCTCGATCTACTCCAACCATAATGAAAGCATCATCCTCTTACGCTTGTGTGGGCCCCAATTTTTGCATGATGGGTGGGCCTTTTAGAAAAGTGATCCACTCATCATGGACCTAACCCATGATGATAAGAGTCGCCACCAGCCCTTTTTAAGATGTGACTAGACATTTATGTTTGAAAAACAAAATAATTTTATTTTAAAATTCTTTTGAAGCGTCTGACTCCATTTCAAACTGGTCGACTCAGGGATTCAAGGTAGGTGGTTCGGTTATGGACCAAGAAAGGTGTTAAGCACCCTGGTCCATCCACATATGCGGTTATCTACTTAAACCGGTTCAAATTAGGGTTGAGATTCCATTTATGGTATATGCATTTGTGTGTTCTATTTTTTAAAATGTGTCATGCATGTGTAAGTTAGTTACCCTACTAACTATTGTATGTGTGTGACAAGTGTATACAAAATAAATTATCAAGTGAGAAGTTTATCATATTGTTTTATAGTGAAGGATAAAAATTCAATTAACATAAAAAATAATAATAATAAAGTATTTGAGACATACCTAGAGCTTTGTTTTCTCATAGTTAAATTAAATAAAAAAATGACATATATATAAAAAAAATACAACATAACATTCATGAAGCATGACATCACAGACACAATTAAAACTAAATGTAAATAAATAAATGAGATAAACGAAAGAGATAAAGAAAAAAATTAAAGTAATATTTATGACAAGGGTATCTAAAATACAAAAAAAAAAAAGAATGAAATAAAAATCTAAGTAAAAAAATGGCTTGGGATGATTGATCGTGATAACTTTAAGAAACTTGCTTATCATGGAAACAAATAAAATAAAGTATAGAACAAACGGAATAACAAATTAATTAGAAAGAACAAAAATGAATAAAAATATCTAAGTAAAAAAAGAAAAGAATAGCAAATAATGGTTGAATGCAATAATTTCAAGAA
>JAOXJP010135366.1:0-13490 GCA_025762735.1 Platanus orientalis | reverse complement strand
TTAATCCTCATGACGAAAAATCCATCAAAATCAAAATTTTGAACCTTGGATAGGTCTAGAGTTCAAACCTACATCTCAACATTAATTTTTTTAAAATTCATGGGCCGCCCCAAAGCCCGATCAATTAATTAAGGCCGGGCCCAGGCCTAAGTTTAATAAAAAAATTTACAAGCCCAAACCCCGGCCCGAGCCAGTTTTATAATTATAGGGTTGGGCCTAGGCCGACCATGGCCTGGCCCATGCCCACCCCTACGTAGGTTGGTACCACACTAGTGACCTTCCTAAGAATCTTTCCCCTATTTTGTGTTTGTAGGAGCCCAAAGGTCTGGTAGGCCGTATGATCATCTAAGGAGCATATTCCGTGCATCATCATATATGATTCAATAATTTGTCTTTATTCATATATTCCAATAATTTGTTTACTATAGCTGAACCAAATATCAATTGACAGTGCGAGTAGAGACATATAGGGGTGTCAATGAGACAAGCTGAGCCGAGCTTTGCCCAACTTAGCTTGGGCTTGTCACATGAAGACAAAGCTCAGGCTCAGCTTAAGCTCGTGACAAGCCTAAGGTACTAACCTCGGGCTTGACTTGTTAAGCAAAAAAAAGAAAAGAAAAGAAAAGAAACAAAATAGAACCCAACGCATTGATATGGGGTAGTTTTTTAATTTAATAGCTTTTAAATGGGGAACAAATGTTTGTTTGAACACTTTTTTCACAGTTTTAAATTATCAATATACACCCAACATTTGTGTGGTCATTTAAAAACTATTTTTACAATTTTAATCTTGTAAACACAACTTTTGTGTGTAGAATGGGAACCCATAGAATAAACAATGATCATCAACTCCCATGGCATGTCTTTATGGTTTATTAAAAAAGCTAATAATAAAAAATATGATTACATTTGGTGAGATAAACATGGACATGGGATTCAAAGAGATGTCAGAGTTGGTTGAAAGAGTGAGAGAAAGATCACATACGATTTTGCTTTGGTTATGCGATTAGACAAAGAATTTGATTGCGACACTAAAGTGGAACCCGTGAGCGCTAAAAAAATCCATATCATCTGAGGTGAGATTAAAGATGGAAATCATTGGATTTATCGATTTACCGGTGAGCATGAAAATCAATCATTCGTATGCTCTGATCCAGTTATGCAACAATGAAATCATCGAGCTTTGATTGCCAATGAACATGGATTTAGAACTGTGAACGTGAGAAATGGCCAGAGAGAGAAAAAATAAAAGGGGATATGAAGGGGGTTAGGGATTTGGGGAAGAAAGACAAAAAAAGGAAAAAAAAAAACAAAACAAAAGGGGAAACAATGGGGTTAGGGATTTGGGAAACAAAGTGTCCTTTTTATACTTAGTGATTTAAAATAGTTTTTATTAAAAAAAGAATAAAAATATTTTATTTTGACTTTGCATCTAATGGAATAACTTATAAGAATTCAATACAATATAAATATATCATATATATCCTTAGTGAGCCGAGCTTTTTACGAGCTGAGCTCACTGAAGCTTGTCTTAGGCTCGTTTAGAAAATGAGCTCAGCTCAAGGCTCAGGCTCTGCTCCGTGAGCTTTAAATAAGGCTCAGGCTTGGCTCGTTAGTTGTGAGTTGACCCGAGCTAGCTCGGCTCATTGACAGCCCTAGAGACATATATGATTCATATATGTACAACATATCTATTGTATTGGCTATTATTTATCCATTGTTTTTGGGAATTTGAATTTGTATTCTCTTTTTTTTTCATGTAAATATGTTGACCAAGAGTTCAAAAGTTGGAGACTGAGAGATCGAACCTGTTTTTAAGTGCAAAATATACATTGCTCGATCGAGATACAAAAACTTGTTTCAATAAGGCTGCATCTGTTCGTCCGGATTTAGGCCAAATCCGACAGCTTCCACCTTTGGATTCCGAAGATCGGATGTTTTTGAGTCATCTAGTTGCCAAGGATTAGAATCCCTAAAAAAAACTAGCGAATCCGATAGAAAACAAATTGGCGTGCGAGAGGGGTTTTCCTTTTCCTTCTAAGAAGGCCCAATTTTGGCCATAAATTCGACGGATTTCGTCTTGGTCGTTGCCTCTCCCAGCAAAAAAAATCCTTCTTTCTTCACCGCTATTCGTCTTTGGTTGAGGCTTGTTTGCAAGGTCTTGGCCAAGATCGTCGAAGCTTCAACAGGTTAGGACGTCCTCTTCTCCTCTCTCGCTAGGGTCCTCTTCTCCGCTCTCACCAGGGAAACAATCAGTCTCTCCAACTCTCGCTAGGGTCTTCTTCTCCATGTGGTAAGTCCTCTACGTCCTGTGTGTAAATCTAGTAGAGTTTATGCCTGCAATGGAAGCCGATCTATCAAAATAAGGAGGCGTATGCATTGGTTCTTAGTTTTAGGCTTTTTTTCGTTGTTTCCATGAGTTTTCTTTCTTCTATTTCAGCATCCTTAAAACTTAATGAGTTTTTTGTTTTTTCCCCTTTCAATTTTAGTCATTTTTTTCTTGCTCAGTCTTCCTCTTCAATCCGTGTCATTGTTTTTTTAGCACTTTTTGTTTTTTGATCTTTTTTTTGGTAAGTCTCTGCTTCATTCTTCCTTGATGACCTTTTTTTTTTTGGTTTCCTCTTCTTCTAAATGCCTTGTACTTTCTGTATCCTTCAGATTGACGACTCATTGATTGTTGTCTTTTTTTTTCTTTAGTGGGTTTATTTTACCAGTTTCATTCTTCCTCCTCATATCTTGTGATCAAATTAGATAAATAAGAACATAATGACTTTTGGTATAGTAGGAATAAAAGAACAATGGAGTTGGAGTGGGAGATAGATATTTGCTATTTTCCCCTTTACATGACTTTTTTTTTTGAAATATTTTAAAATTTGATATGTTTTTCTTCAAATATACCTAATTATATGAGAATTTTGCCAAACTTTATAGACGTTCCAGGGAAAATCCCTCAGGCTCCATTTGTTCGTCCAGATTTGAGTGGATTAGAAATGGTATTTGAGAATAAAATATGGTACAAAGGAATAGAAAAGGAATTGAAAGCAATACATAAATCCCATTTGTTATTTGATTGTCAAGAAATAGAAAACAATTTTTTTTGGAATCCATACAAGATCAACGGTCAACACAAAAAAGAGGAGTTTCAACCTGATTTGGTCACAAATCTGACCTTCTAAGATGGAAAAAGAAAACTAAAAAAAATACAGAGAGATGGATTCCATTGGATTTGCATAGAAATCGATAGATTTCTAATCCAGTTAAACAAATGGATGGAATTTGTCTAATCAATAGAATCCTATTCCGGATTCCATTGGATTTGACCCAAATCAAGACAAACAAGCTGGGCATAGTAGAGTTCACCTCACCTCATTTACTTAAATGAGCTCAAATGAAGGTTCAAGCTCACTTCTGAATGAAAAATGGCAGTTTGATAATTTTGGAGTCGACAAGGATGTTGAAAGCCAAAATAATGTGTATGGGTGCAACATCAATATGAATAAATTTGTTAGGATGCGTGCAACATCCTGACCCTCACGGTTCTCCATGTGGGATGGAAACTCCAAATCACAAGGCAGGTACATCATGCATGTCTCACCCGGTGGACGGGATTTGTTAGTACAACTTAAAGAGTGCTTAAAGTAAACTGATACATCAGCATCCAAAAAGTCTAAAAAGCGATATACACTTTGTGGGGATGCTTTTCACTCTTTGGCAGTGGTATGTCGTCCCCTAATGCCATTCTTACTTCAGGCACTCTTTAAGTTATTCTAACCAATCCGAAGCGCTCACCCGCTAGCACTCTCTTAGCACTCCCTTCTGTAAGGCATCCACCGTCTGGAAGGAAGAACTTCCAGACGATATACACGACGGGGATGCTTCCGTAATTTAAGGTTTCAGTGGCACATACTGCAATTCTTTTAAAAAACTTGACCTCTCCTTGCAGAGCAATGTAACTTTTAAAAATTCAGATTCCTCTCACACTTTTTAGACTCCAAAGTCTTACTTTACTCTCTCTCTACTGGCGACGCTACCCTCTTCTCTTTCTCTCCCTCGCCTTTTCTCCATCGCCTCCCTCGCAGTCGCTCCAAAGGCCGTCTCTCAAAAGACTGAAGAAAAGAAGTAAAGGAGAGAAAAAGTAGTAGTAGAAAGGGAAGATGGGAGAGGGGAGGGGCTCTACATTGGTGTATATACTGGTCGTGGTTCTGAGCTTGGTCGCCTTTGGATTCGCCATTGCTGCTGAACGCCGACGAAGCACTGTAAGCTTTACTTTCGCTTCTATTTTCTCTATCTCTTCTTTACTGCTAAGTGGGTAGTGCATCTATTATGGTGTTTAGGCTTCTTGGTATCTGATTTAGTCCAAATATGGCTCTTGAAGCTCTGTTTGTTTTATCAGATGCGACGGGATTAGGGTTTAAGATTTTCTTCTTAAGTTTATCGTGATTCAATGATTGTTCTTACTTAGCTGTAGATCTCTGAGATTATCTACTTGTGATAAACTGTAATCTTTTATCTTTGGTAGTGTCTCTCTGAGAGATTTAAGTTGGATGAGATTCAAATGTTATTGGAAAGGTTATAACTGGTGTTTGGGGAGTTACTGAAGCATTGTTGTCAACTGTGATTCGTAAATTGAGTGTTTTAAGATTTGGGTTTTACTCTGTTATTTGGAAGCTTGGTTTGATGTTTGTGACTGTGATGCGTAATTTTCATTTTCTTCGTTGTTGAGGATGTGCTTAAACTTGATTTGTCTCGAGTCTGATCTTATCAATAGCTGTGTTAGTTATGTTTAATGTGACTGGTTCAGTTCCAAAATGAAGACAAGATTTTCTACTCTCCTTTTTTTGAAGCTTAATTTTGATGAGCACTCTAATGAGGAAAGATATAGTGGGCCAGGAGTAATAATTAGAGATGATAAAGGGAGTAGTAGTTGCAAAATCGGATTTCAAATCCCTCTTACCTTAAAGGGTTGAATGTGAAGTAGTGTTGATAGGGCTCTAAAGAGCAAAAAGTCAGAGGATTTCAAAGCCAAAGATGTCACTTCCTAGAAGTTAAGCTCTTACAGGCCAATATTGAGGACAACCCATGGGCTAATTGACATTGTATTTCAAACTGCAAACTATCGTATACCGATTTTGATGAATTCTCTGACTCTTACACAAGGAGATCTTCAAATGCCATAACCCACTTCTTGACACACTTTGAGACTTTGCATCCTAAAGCAAAGATGTGGGTTGCTCATGGTTTTAGAATTCAGACGTTCTTGAGTTGTATTGTCTTGAGGCGATCTAATCTTAGGATGGGATCATCCCTTGCTAGGGATTGTCCAATTCACTAAGAGGATTGCCTGATCTGTAGGTTGATTGTCCGGTCCCATAGTGGATCATCCAATCTGATTTAAGATCGAAAAAATCTCTACAGGAATCATTCAATCAAATATAAAACAATGTATTAATGTTGCTGCATTGTTCAAGTGACGATTCTCTCTCCTAAAACACTCCAATCTGTATATTTTTTTCACTCGACTCATTTCTAAACTTGATCTTGTGCCTATATCTATGGATTTTGAGCATAAAAGCAAGATTTAGATATGAAATTGACGAATCTAAAGACCCCAAGTTCATGTTCTTTGTCAAATCAAGAAAATGTATGGTTTTCTCATTTTGGTTGTTTCTTCTTTTTATAACAAAAAAGGGCAGCTGGGCCCAACGGTAAGGTTTACCATTAGCGTCCCTGGTGGCGTGGGTTCAAGTAATTGAAACAGCCTCTCCAGGAATGGGGGTAAGGCTACGTACATCTTGCCCTCCTCAGACCCTGCGTTAGCGGGAACCTCATGCCCTTGGTTGTCCTTTTTTTTTCTTTTTACAGCCAATCAGTAAATCAACATTAATAAATGCTAGATCTACTGATTTATTGCAACAAAAATATAGACTGATGCATAAGATATGGATCTAAATCATATGACAACAACAACAACAAACTGCCTTATCCCAACTATTTGGGGTTGGCTACACGAATCCTGTTTTGCCATTCCGCTCTGTTTAGGGTCATATCTGCCGTTAAATTACAACCTGCCATGTCCCTCCTTACTACTTCAACCCAAGTCAATTTTGGCCTTCCTATGTCCTTCTAGCATCTTTAGAGAAAATGGTTTTTTTTTTCCCCAAAAAGAAACAAAAAACAATTACTGAGAGAAGAATCGTCACATTTCTTAGGTCAAGTCTTCCACCCTAGATCATCTTCGTGTTCATGTCTATAACCCTTTGTTGGATTAGGCCTCTATACATGAGGAATTTGACAAGTTAGAGTGATTAGCTGTTTGGGATGGGGCCATTTAGTACTTTGTGGTCATTTTCCTTTGTATTGTTAGGCTAGTTTTGTTATTGTTTGTTTCACGTTCTTTGTTTTCCTTTTTGTTCCTTTCTTTATTCACCTCCTCGGTGAATTCTTTGTTTTTCTGCTCTTTTTTTATTAATAAAGTTGCTAATTCTCTCAATAACCCCCCCCCCAAAAAAAAAAAAAAAAGCCCTATATACAATATCATCTAAATAAAGTAAAAGTTATACACTTATACCTAGGAGGGGTCACCATTTCTACCATGAATGATGGCGTGGTGAATTGGGGGTAGGGTTATCATCCTTATTTCTTCGATACTCCTGACTATGTGGAGACATAATAACTTATGGGTCCTCATATTGAGATATCCCGAACCTTTGGATTGTGGTTATGTTGGATGTGATTTGTTGGAGCTAGACTCTCTAGGACCTTGATAAAATAGATAAGGGTGGCTAGAGCTGAACTCTTTATGTCTTGGGTACCATCCTCAAGGCTATGGATATCCATGTATGGATGACTACTCGGTAGTGTAACTATCATATGATGATCCATTCATGTTGAACACATCCGTTTCTCAACATCGTCAATAGATCTGAACTAGACACTTGATGCAGATGCTGCATCTCCATAACCATAACCTTGGCTGTACCTATATCAATACCCATATCAATATCCATATTTTGTTTGTTGTTTTGTTGGGTGACATCGGTTTGTTGAGTTTGTGGAGATCTGATGCTATGGTTAGTGTCATGTATAGAAATTGGTCAAGAATTATACTTTATGAATTTGTATGGTGTTGAAGATCAATTAACTATACCCTGACCAACAACACCAGCTGCACCACCACAATCATCATCATCATCATCATCATCAATGGCAACAACATCACCAGCTCCACGCCTCCACCCTCTTTGGTATCTACAGCACTGGTACAGTGGTACTCACACCCTTAGTAGAACCGCCCACATAAATGTCACATGAGTAAAATACAACATGCACCTCCCTATAGGTGTCATTGAAATCGTTGGCTTGGTCATGCTTACCACAGTCTTCAACACTAGTGTCCTCCAATCCCATCTTGTGCTAGTCAATATCTTACCTATCCAGCAATGGATCTTGGTCCAAATCCAATTGTCTAGTGGGTCATCTTTCTTGGAGTTGTGGCTCAAGTTAATTGGGTTATATTAGTCTCATCTATACTCTTAGTAGTTGCATATTGAACCTAAAGCCACCTTAGTGGATGAAGACTAGTTGCTGTAGGTTCTGCATCTTCAGATGGTTTCTTGGTCTAGAGTGGATGAGGTTAAACGTACTCCAATTCCTCTTGCATCCTAAATATGAGCGCGTTTGACCAAGGATTTAGATTACAATGGCCTTCAATGTGGGTGCCTCAACTCCTTGCAAATCCCACTAGTCAGCTATAGGAAAAAGGTGTGAAATTGATAGAATTTAACATACATACATACATACAGAGGATAATTGGAAGACACGTTGTGTGAGCACCCTCTTACTAAGAACTTTGTTGAACTTTCCTTGGGCATTCGTGAAAGCTCTCCACTATAGTTGATTAAGAAGGAAAGTCAACAACTATTGTACCTTGAATAACTCATACATATCAATAAAATAGAAAGAAGAGAACTTACGTCTCTCATGGCCTGATCTTTCTTGATTATATTTGGTTCCAGTATTTGGATTGAATTCTTTACGCTATTTCTTCATTCAAGTGCTGGAACAGCTGCCCGTTGTATTGTAATGCGGGATACAGTGATAGGACCCAAGTCCTATCAGACCCACATTAAAGAGGGGAAGGGTGTCCTCTCGTGCAAAGCACAACAAAAAATTGTGAAAACTTCTCATTCCTTCAATATTCTACTAAGAGATTACATATAGGGGATCCGCTACTTCTTGCCTAATTAGCACTATACATATTCCTACGGTTGGGTATAACCCATTTATTTCTAATAAACCATAATAAGAAAGCTTGCAATCAATGCATAAAAAGAAAGACAAATAATAGAAAAAGGGAGAGAAAATCGGTGAGCGAATATCGTAACATTGGCCTCGTCTAAGCATAGCCATGTCCTCACGGCATGAAGTTCGGGAACCATTTCTGAAGATCAAACCAAACTTCCCAAGTAGCATCTTCACGTGACATATTTTTCCATTTGATAAGTAATTCAGTGATAGCATGATTATGGCGTTTGACAACCCTCCGATCTAACACCTCTTCAGGTGCAGGATAGAGATAACCCTCCTCAGTTAATGGGGGTAGATCCATATTTGGATGGATGTGAGATCCAGGCTGCTTCTTAAGGCATGAGACATGGAAAATGGGGTGAATCTTGCTAGGAGGAAGTTCCAACTTATAAGCGACCGGCCCAATACGTTGTAAGATCTTGTAAGGCCTATAAAATCTTAGGGCGAGCTTCATGTTAGTACGTAAGGCTATGGAGGACTGTCGATAAGACTGTAGATGCAAAAATACCCAATCTCCAACTGAAAATTCTGTCACTTCGATGCTTGTCAGCTTGGGCCTCCAATAAATGCTCTTTAAGACATCGGAGGATGCGATCACGGTCCAAGAATTCAGATTCAAGATGGTCCACCATAGTACCACCTTCATTATAAGTGGTTCCAATGGGAGGTTGACGACCATATATAGCTTTAAAGGGTGTGGTTTGAATGGAAGCTTGAAACGTGGTATTGTACCGCCATTGGGCCCATGGAAACTACTTTGTACATTGTTTCGGTTGAGTTCCTGTAAAACATCTTAAATAGGTTTCCAAGCATTGGTTGAAGACCTTAGTTTGGCCTTCAGATTGGGGATGGTAAGCATTGCTCATGCATAGTTGAGTTCCTTATAATTGAAAGAAATCTTGCCAAAATTGGCTGATAAACACCTTATCACGGTCAACTTAGGCATTCCATGAAGGTGAGCAATTTCCTTTGACAAACACATGGACAATTGAGGTAGCAGTGCAAGGATGTGAAAGGGCCACAAAATGTGCATACTTTGTGAGATGATCAACCACCACAAAAATGATTGACTTCCCATGAGAACGAGGAAGGCCTTCAATGAAATTCATTGATATTTTAGATTGAACAAGATTCGGAGTAGGTAATGGTTGAAGAAGTCCTGGAGGTGAAAGATTTTTCAGTTTTGTTACGTTGACAAGTATCGTAGGAAACAACATACTCCTGTACCCGTCGCTTCATTCTTGACTAATAGGATGCCTGTGACAGCCTTTTGTAGGTACGTATGGCCCCTGAATGACTCGCTTCAGGAGTAACATGGAACTCAAAAATAAGTTTTTCAATATTTCCTGAGGAAGAAGGCTTATATACGCCCCTTATAACAAATTTGATTGCCATCCACCATGTATCCTTATAGCCTGGATCTGATCGTAACTGATCAAGGAGAGATTTGGATTCAGGGTTCTCCAATATGTCCTCCTCAATATCATTAAGAAGGGTAGAAAAGGGCATTAAGATGGCAAACAACTCAATAGCATTTTCAAGAGGATCAAATTGTCGTAAAAGCCCATCTACTACAACATTGTTCTTCCCCTTATGGAAGACAATTTCATAATCATACCCTATAAGTTTTGTTTCCCATTTTTGTTGCATAGTACTCCCCACACACTGGCTCCAATACATATTTCAGACTTTGATGGTTTGTCTTAATCGGAAAATGCAGACCCATGAGATAATGACACCATTTTTTAACCATGTGATCAATTGCTAACATCTCCCGTTCATATGTGGATAATGCCAAATGTCTCCTTGACAAGGCTTTGTTGCAAAAAGCAATGGGTCTTCCTTCTTGTATGAGAACTTCCCCTAGTTCTGTACTTGATGCATCACATTCAATAACAAAAGGTTTAGAAAAATCAGGTAAGCGGAGTGCCAGTGTTGATGACATGCCTTGAGTTTCTCAATAGCATCTTCCGTTTCTTTATTTCAAAGGAATATACCTTTCTTTAATAGTTGAGTTAACGGGAAAGAAATTTGACCATAGCCATGAACAAATTTCCTGTAATATCCAGTAAGACCCAGGAAGCCTCATAATGCCTTGAGACTTTTAGGCCTTGGCCATTCCACCATGGCACGTATCTTCCACCATGGCACGTATCTTCTCGGGGTTAGCAGCTAAACCTCAGACTGAAATGATGTTGTCCAAATATTTCACTTGAGATTGGCCGAATGTGCACTAGATGCTTTTACATATAATTGGTGCTTGCTTAATTCTTTCAAAATTATCCTGATATGAGATAAATGCTCGCTCCAACTAGGACTATAGATTAAAATGTCATAAAAAAACACCAAGACAAACTTGCGCAAATATGGTTTAAAGATTTTATTCATTAAACTTTAGAATATTGAAGGAGCATTTGTAAGATCGAAAGACATTACCAGAAATTCATAATGTCCTTCATGAGTTTGGAAGGCAGTCTTGTGAATATCCGGCTCATGTACCCAAATTTGATGATATCTCGATTGCAAGTCTTGCTTGGAATAATAATAGGCACCATGTAGCTTGTCAAGCAATTCGTCTATCATTGGAATGTGGAACTTGTCCTTAACAATGGAATGATTGAGGGCTCGATAATCAACACACATGTGCCATGATCCATCCTTTTTCCATACCAAGAGAACAGGTGAGGAATAAGAACTTGTGGTTGGTCGTATAATCTTGGCTTCCAACATTTCTTTTACAAGGCGCTTGATCTCATTCTTCTATATATGTGGGTATCTATAGGGCCTCACATTGGTTGGTTGTGCTCTGGGTTTTAGGGCAATTCAGTGATCATGTGCACGATGTGGGGGTAAGCCATGAGATGGGTTGAACACAGATTGATAAGACTTCAAAATTTTTGCTAATTCATTAAGAATTTCTGAAGTACTATCTAGATCCTTGCACGCATTTAGTTGGACCATAACAACTTGTGAATTTTTCTTTAATAGCCGTTGCATGTCTGATCGGTTTATGGTTTTGACATTTGTGTTGTGGATCCCATGCAAAAGGTAGAGAACCTCATGATATTCGAAAGCCATGGTAAGGTGAGAAAAATCTCAATTGATAGACCCCAAGGTTTAAAGCCATTTGACCCCCAAAATTATATCCGACCCAATAATGGTAGAACATATAAACCAGTAACAAATTTCAAAGGCCCCAATGCAATACAAGCTTGTTCACAATGAGCGCTACAGTTGATTTTGTTACCGTCAGCAAGATGAATAAAAAATTCATTTGAGCGGTGGATTGAATACCCCAATTGTTGAGCTGTGGCTTCTACGAGGAAATTATGTATGCTTCCTGTATTAGCCAAAATGCTAAGTTTAACATTCTTTATTTGCCCCAGCAATCTCATGGTTTGTGCCCGCGTAACCCCTATTAAGGCGTTCAAAGATACCTCAATAGGGATTTCAGTCTCAATCGCATCTTCCCCTATTTCTGTGTCTTTAGTTTCCTCAATAAGAAATATTTGCATCTTTTTGCAACGATGCCCCGGTGTGAACCTTTCATCGCAATAGTAGCATATACCTCGCTCATGTCAAGTCTTCATCTCATCAACCAAAATCTTCCTTGCAGGTGCAGTGATTACCCTGGGTTGTGCCCTTGAGTTAAGTGTGTGGGTACTACTAGATCCCGTATTACCTGTAACATTAAACCTTATGGACGATCCTGCTAAAGGAGTTAATCGCATGGATACAGGGTGGTTAAATCTTCGCAGCCAAGCAAGCTTCTCTTCCTGACGACGAGTTAACCCCATGGCGTCCAACAATGAGGATGGTTGGAACATCAATACTTCTTGGCCAATGTCATCTCGTAGTCCTTGAATAAACGTACCCATTAGGGCCCTATCCGATCACCCCTCGACACCGTTGGCAAGGTGTTCAAATTCATCTTGTTAGCTTTGTACAGTTTTTGACCCTTGTTGTAACTTAGCCAACATGCCATCAATATTCTCATAGTCTGTGGATCCAAAATGGGCCAACATGGCTTCCGTCATTCTTTTCCATGTGAGATTAGGGTTTGCACGGGTATACTCTTGAAACCACGTTGACGCAGCCTCATCCATGTAGAATGAAGCAAGGAGAGCAGTCTCGTTTTCTACCGTTCGATGATAACGAGAACTGTTCAGATTTGTAAATAAACTCCAACGGATCATGTCCATTGAAGTGTGGAAAATCAATCCGAGTAAAATGTGGCTAAATTCTACTGTTGCTTTGATCATAGGGATTCTCAACTTTAGATTCTTTGATGCTTGTGTCCTCCCCATTGGTGGTGAGGGAAGTGTCCTCCTCATTGGTGGTGTGAGGAAGCTGTGAGGCCAGGCGGTCTAAGGTCTGTTGGATTAAATTGAGCCTTCAGTTCATCTGATCCCAGACATCTTCTAGGTTTTCCATGCGTTGCTCCATCTCTGTCTTCCTTGGCATACCCATGAAAGAGATCTGATACCAAATGATAGGACCCAAGTCCTATCAGACCCACGTTAAAGAGGGGAAGGGTGTCCTCTCGTGCAAAGCACAGAAAAAAATGGTGAAAACTTCTTATTCCTTCAATATTCTGCTAAGAGATTACATATAGTGGATCCACTACTTCTTGCCTAATTAGCAGTAGACATATTCCTACAGTTGGGTATAACCCATTTATTTCTAATAAACCATAATAAGAAAGCTTGCAATCAATCCATAAAAAGAAAGACAGATAATAGAAAAGGGAGAGAAAATCGGTGAGCAAATATCATGCGTAACATACAGGAAGGTAGCTGCCAAGATATACAATTAAAAATGCTAAAAACTAATGCTTGGTGATATTCCATAATAAATCTTGCAATAGTTTCTTATTCATTACTTGCTGCATACAACATACAAGTCATTATGGGAGCTTTTTATTCCATATTTTAGTAATGATATTCTAGTCCATCACCTTGCAAATGTCCTCTGACTTTGCCATAGTTGTGTGTAGGGGTGGGCATGGGCCAGGCCGGCCCGAGCTAGGCCCGGCGAGGGCCCGAGCCCGGCTCGAGGCCCGCACTTTTATTGAGGGCCGGGCTTTGGCTTACCTCGGCCCGGCCCTAGGCCCGCACTTTTACATATATAATATATATTTATTATATATAATATACTAATTATTTTAAAATTATCAATAGTAT